>JANHJO010002748.1:113568-134471 GCA_032468235.1 Pseudoxyrhopus heterurus
TAAATGCATTTATGTTAAATGAATAGTGTATTCTCAGTCTTCAGGAAGGTTGGGTGGGAGGAAGTAGCTAGTCACATGGGTTCTATCTTCCTACTATCAGCTAAACAAGAGGCATCTTGTTTCACTCATCAGGTCAATATTTTAATTTACTTCTGTTGTACAGTTGTCATTTAAGAAAGTATCTCACTGGAAACTACTTGTTATCATTTATATATCTTTGATTTTTCATATTGCCTCTGAAATCAACTGTATGCTTTCCTATTCTTTACAGAATAATAAGATGGTAGTTATTACAATAGAATTTAATGCAGCATGTTATTAAAATATTTCTGTATCAATTCATAATATATAAAATGTTAAAGTTTAATTATGATTAGTAGCTATCATGATTTTGGTTATTCTCTGTGTGGCAGGACTTCAGGAATTACCAGTATACATTGCCAGTTGTCCAAGGCTTAGTGGTTGATATGGAAGTCAGAAAAACAAGCATAAAAATTCCCAGTAACAGATATAATGAGGTATGTGGCATAAATAGATAGAATACACTCAGTTTTGAAATCCACTACAAAAATAGTTTTATTAAATGAAATTCTTATTGATATTACTGTTGTCTAAGTGCTCATTTTAAAAAATGATTTGTTTTACTATACTTTATAAGTAAATCCTTTTTGAATTAATTTACCTGATAAATATATTACAAATAATTAATATTGGAGAAGTGAGTCTAAAGATTGTGTTTTACTGTTTATCTATAATCCCTTAGTACTGTACCCCTTGAATGTGATCTGAATATTTAAGCTCTGTTTAAACAAACAACACCCAAAATTGCCATGTCATGTCACACATTGAGCCACCATTCACTATATTTGTGGGGGGGGAAAGTATGTGAAGCTTAGAATTAATGAATAGTGCCACCTTTTTTGCCACAACAATTTCAGCCAAACATTTTCCATGCCTGTTGATCAATCTTGCACAGCTTGGAGTTAGTTAGATCTACAGTATTCTTTACTGCTTCAAATCATTGGTATTTGTGGGTTATATTGCATAAATTATTCACTTCAGTTCATGCTGTAGTATTTCAAATCGGCTAAACCATTCTAAAATGTGAAATTTCTTGTGCCTGGACATTACATTTTAGTGTAAATTTACTCATGCATTTAAGATTGTAATCTTTCTGTATGGCTCACATGTATTTAAACTTTATCTTACCAATGGATAAGATAAAGTCCTATTATCTATAGAAATTGCAGATACAATCTAGTATCCATTGTTTCCCTTGATTACTAGCAATTTTATTTTCATTATCATGCATTATGGTTAGCATGATGTTCTATTGTTAAAAAGCAGTGTTTCATTGCTTGAAAATGGATTAAGAAAGAGTAAAACCTCTGGCAGTGATGCTACTGCCATTTCGAACTTGTGAGCACTGATGACACTTTTCTGAAGTTTGCAGAAATCTCTTTTAATCAATGATTCACTTCCACAAACCTATTTCATGAAGAGTAAACTCTTAATTGTGAAACCTCTCATTTGGTGTCTTTCATTGGATAGCCATCTGATTGGAACATTTAACCAATTCATCCTTTTTAAGAGAGCTGATTATCTTCTACTCATATACTTTATCCAACAAAGAAAATGAATGTGGCTCAGGTTATTTATCAAAGGGGAAGATGTGGGTCAGTGCTTTGGAAGTTGTTTGTTTAACCAGCATCCAATAGTATTTAGATGAAGCTCTGATCACATTATAGAACTCTGTAGATCACAATTATGAAAAATTCTAAAGGATTTATAATAATTCAACACTGTATATATTGTCCTCAAGGAATAATCCTGGGGAGATGTTTTCCAAAGTATCAAAATGTTTGTCTTTAAGTCACAGCCCATATTACACATTAATGGCAGATGCTCTATTTTGGGTGTTTGTTGCAGATGATGAAAGCCATGAACAAATCCAATGAGCATGTTTTAGCAGGGGGTGCGTGCTTTAATGACAGAGCAGACTCCCATCTGGTTTGTGTGCAGAATGATGATGGCAACTATCAGACTCAGGCCATCAGTATTCATAATCAACCAAGGAAGGGTGAGAGTTGTTGACAGTGTTTTCTATATAAATGCTGATTTCTTGAATGATTTCTTTTAGTTTAAGCTGCTATTGAGTCTTTAATTTCATAAGTCTTTGAAGTACAAAGACAGAATTTGCAGGTTTTTAAATTAGCCATCAGGCTTCAATTATTTTTTGATATTGGAATTTTGGCACTGGACTTTAAGTTTGTTGAATTCTGGTACTGCACTAATTCTGTTTGTTTCCTATTGTCTTAAAATTAAAGCATCATTAAGGAGCATTTTTTAAACTTGCCAGAATAAGACTTGTGCTATCTTTCTCTAACAAAATCTCATCATGTTTAAGTTTATGCATTATTTTTTATAGTCTTTCTCTGAGCATGTGGGTTCATGACCCAAACTAGTAAGTTTTTCAACACTACTAAAACCTTTCAGTATGGAGTGGAGAACACAATAATAAATGTACACCTTGCAAAAACAGAATGTAAAATGAGTTAATAGTGATCAAGTATCCTTTTAACTCTCAAATTTCCCAAAACATTTCCGTTTGCCTAAAATATATAGTTTATATTTTTGTTTAAACATAGTAGTTACATAATTTTGTTTTTGTTTGGACTGTTCGTTATTTTGTTATTCAATTAAATGGATGTTTTATATTTATATTTTAATGTGTCTCATTGTTGCAGTGACTGGAGCCAGCTTCTTTGTATTTAGTGGAGCTTTAAAATCATCTTCAGGCTATCTTGCAAAGTCCAGTATTGTAGAAGGTAAGATTTCAGATCTTTGTTTATTTATGAAAATATAAACAAACTGCTTTGCAAAACAGGTTTCATAAAAAAGCAAGCCAATAACAATTAACAATTGCACAATGATAAAAGATTGACTTTCTTTTACAGATTACCGGTACACACTATTTTTTTAACTACCCCTGTAGAATGATGTTTTTCTAGAATCTAATCCATTTCAGCTTTCAAATTCTTGTCAAAGTGAATAGTACTATATTAGAGGCATGGATACTATTTCTTGTTCCCAAAAATAGATGTAATAAATAGGATTTAATAGTATATTAATTTCCATTTATTACCTGAATCTAATCTTAACTTTATATTCATCTTTAAAGAATGGCAGATTCTCTTGGCAATGACTCTTTTATAGATTCGATTTTAGAAAAACAATTGCTTAATGAAGGATTAAATATATTTTTTAATTCTGCATTATTCTTACTTTATCAAATCTGCCATTCTTTAAAGATGAATATAAAGTTAAGATTAGATTCAGGTAATAAATGGAAATTAATATACCGGTATCCTATTTATTGTTCTTGATTTTTAATGTTCTTGAATGTTTTTTAGACAATGCTACGGGCAAATTCAACACATGAGCTCCCAATTTCTAGCCTGAAATCTTAACCACCATGCTAAACTGGTTCTCCATCTGTATAATAATACATGACAATTGTGAAAGTCATTGGTCAGGATATTAGGCTCTCCTTTTTCATACTTTACATGCCATTCCAACAATATATTATGTGTGGAATTTTATAAGTGCTTCTATCTTTTCATATGTAGATGGTGTGATGGTACAGATAACAGCTGAAAATATGGATTCCCTCAGGCAAGCTCTGAGGGAGATGAAAGACTTTACAATTTCTTGTGGAAAAGTGGATGCTGAAGAACCTCAAGAACATGTGCATGTTCAGTGGGTGGATGATGATAAAAACTTCAACAAGGGGTACCTTAACAACTTTGTGTTTTATTTGCTTTTATTGAATTGCTTCACATGTAATGCTGAGTTATAATTATCATGTGAACCAACAGGAATCTGCCTGTACATAATGCTCTGGTGGAGAATTTTTTCCATTCTACTTCCTCCATAGCCAAAAGAAGGAATAAATTGGACACTAGGAATGTCTGAATAGTGTGCATTAACCTTTTTTTTTTTTTGCCCAGCTAGAGAGTTGTTTCCTGATAGGGCATGCTCGCTGGAATGTTTAGATTAACTTAGATAATGTCTCTTACATGACATTTCATATACTATCCATGTTTAAAGTCTACATTTGAAGCCAGTAGCAATGTTTACTAAACTATAGTACATATATTTTGTGTGTGTGTGGATGTGTGGATGGATTTAAACTAGAATAGCCAAGCTTAAATTAGAACAGGTGTTAAAGATTCTCTCAGAGAATTTCTAATATATGCAGCAGAGATGCAACCATACTTTTAACAGTTGTGTGGATGTTTTTTGGCTCTTCTATATGTTTAAGCACTTTACTTGATCAGAAACTGATGCTTGGACGAAAGTTGTTTCACCTAAAAAGTATCTGGTGATACTTCAGATAAGCTACTATAAATATGTAGCATGTTTTAACTGCTCTTATTTCAATGTGCTTCATTAGTCTTTTATATGAATTTATCTTGATAAACAGATCCAGTGTTTTACAGTTTTTTAAATTGGACCAGCACTGATAATTACTTAAGCATATGAAGACAGAACTTAAAGCAGTATTAAATCCTGCTACTAATAGAGCTGTCTCTTCCTTCCACATTCTAGTGTTATAAGTCCTATTGATGGAAAATCTATGGAGTCTATAATAAGTGTGAAGATATTTCATGGATCAGAATATAAAGCAAATGGGAAGGTCATTAGGTGGACAGAGGTGAGGAAATCACATTGTTTTGTATGTAGCAGCTAGAATCTTTACTATTATGTGATAATAACTCATATATATGAGCCAGTGTAGTGTTCTAGTTAATATGTTGGACTTGACTTGGGAGATGCACATTCAAGTCCTTGCGTGATAGCAGTAGCAATAGCACTTGGACTTATATACCGCTTCACAGTGCCCTCTAAGCGGCTTACATAGACAGCACATTGCCCCCAACAATCTGGGTCCTCATTTTACCAATCTTGGAAGCATGGAAGGCTGAGTCAACCTTGCGCCAGTTGGGATCAAACTCCTGGAGTGAGCAATGGCTTAGCCTGCAGTACTGCATTCTAACCACTGCTGCTCATTGGTTGATTGTGAGGTAGACACTTTCAGCTTAATCTGCTTCATATAATTATCAGAGTATATCCCCATGTATGCTGCCTTGAGCCTTGAGCTTTGAAGAGAAAAGATAATACATAATTGCAACAATAAATTAATTTTACATAGCTATCTATATGGAAAAATATCTTCGTTATCAGAAATAGAGCAGAATTTGCATAATATTCCACCAATTATTCTACAGTTGAATGTGAACATATTCCTTCTTAATATTTATGAGAAACCATTTGTGTTTGGCTTGGAATGGCTCCAAGCATACTTGTGTATCATAACTACAGCTATAAAACTTTATTAAGGTCACTTTTAAAGACATGTTTATCTTCTAATTTCTTTTCTTTCATGATACTAATGGTATGAACACATTCCTTGAACAGAAATGTAATTGTTTTTAAAGGCAAGCTTTCATTTATAATTGTGAAAGCTATCTTGATTTGCCACAATGTCTGTCAACAAATAAGAATGATTTTATTTCCGACATTTGACAGTCATCTTATTTCACTGCATGATGCCTCGTGCTTACTGTGTCCTCTTTATTTCATTTTTTTAGACCGCACTTGCCATTAACTGAATTATTTTTAAAAAGTTGTCAAAGTTTTTGAGTTGCCGAACTACTGTTGTTTATTTAACATATGGCATCGACAGAGGTCGTGCAATCACTGATATACAGCGGTATGCAACTACTGTTATAATGAAGCATTATAAACATATTTATTGGGGCTGACATATGGAACACTTCTTTTTATGCTCAGGTTTTCTTTTTGGAAAATGATGACCAACATAATGGTCTGAGTGACCCAGCAGATCATAGCAGACTGACTGAGAATGTGGCTAAGGCTTTCTGCCTGGCCTTATGCCCACACCTGAAGTTGCTGAAGGAAGATGGAATGACCAAGCTGGGTCTACGAGTTACGCTTGATACTGATCAAGTAAGTAACAATTCTGGGGGAAATACTTTTGCTTATTTGGTATGAGCACATGAATAAAAGAATTTTTGCTATTTGTTTAATGAATAGGATTCGCTGGCGGTTCCTTGCTAGACGAAAGGGATGAGGCAGACTTATAAGATCAGGATCAAAAGATAATGTAGAGTCCAAATTGATATAGTATCGGTAATAAAATTGTACATATTTTATGATTGCTTCAGAAGAGTTTTGGACCTTGGACAAGTGCCAGAATTCTCCAATGTTTATTAAGGTAGCTTGAATTTTTCAGGCTTCTGCCTGCTTTTGGTTTAAGGGTCACATTAACTTCAATGAGTGGATTCTTTAAAACAGTGGCACCATTTTTCAGACTTTCACAGAAATATGATAAAACTCTGATTCCTATAATGGCAGAGATTTATTAATGTGATGCTTGATGCCATAATCAGTAATGAGTACAATGGAGTGTCAATTCCAGCTTCTTTTGAAGTTGACCAGTGCCTGTAATTAGAGTATATATGCTGTACATACTGGTATTAGTAACTCCACCTCTAATTATGTTGTATTAATGATGTGCATAATTTTGAGGCCTCTTTCTGAAATAATTTTTGTCTATAATACTTACAGGTAGTTTTTGACTTATGACTATTTGTTTAAAGAATATTTAAAGTTTCAGTAGTGATGGAAAAAGTGACTTACAATTGGTTCTCACACTTATGATTGACCCAGTGTCCCTCCAGTCATGTGATTGTATTAGGACATTTGGCATGATTTTTTGACAGTTGCCGTGTCCCAGGGTCATGTTATTGGCATTTGTGTCCTTCCCAGCTGGCTTTTGGCAAAGTCAATGAGGGAAGCAGGATTCACTTAATGACTGTGTGATTCATTTAATGATCACAGCGGTTGACTTAACCACCATTGGAAAGAGATAGTTAAATTGGTCACATTTTACTACACTTTTTGCAATGATAGCGCGTGTTAAATGACTTGCATAATAACTGCACTGCTTAATGACAGAAATTCTGGTCCCAAATGTGGTCATAAACCAAGGATGCCTACAGGGAAACCATGTCACCAGTTTTTCGATGCTCTTTATTTTTCCTAATTGCTATCACTTTAGAGCCCACATTTTCAATATTGGTAGTATACTTTTGTTTCATTTGCCTACAATATTACATTTCTGGAAACTCAGCTAAAGTTTATTTTTGATACAGTATTATAATTTGAGCATCTCTTCTAAAAGCTCACTATTCCTGACCAAATTCTGATGCTTCAGACGATAAGTAAAACTATTTCCCCCCAATAAATATCTATGCAACTATCGTATTTATTTTTATTATTATGTTTTCACTTGTTTCTTAACCTATAAACTGCCCAAAGCCTATAGGATTGGGTTGATCTCTAAATATTGTGAAATAATGTTTCTTGATGCTCTTGTCCTACCCACTTTGAAGCATGTTATTTTCTTTCTTTTTAGGTTGGCTACCAGGCTGGGAGCAATGGCCAGCCGCTGCCTGTTCAGTACATGAATGATCTGGACAGTGCCTTAGTTCCAGTGATTCATGGAGGGGCATGCCAGCTGAGCGAGGGCCCAGTCATAATGGAGCTTATTTTTTATATTCTGGAAAACATCTCATAAAAGGACTTCATTTTCTTTCAGACCTGTTCCAGCAGCAGTTGTATCTGAATCATTTGCACTTTAAAACTGGAAAATTAAGCTTTTAGTTAACACTATTGTGAGGGGTGGGATGGGTAGGTGAGAACAGTCGTTCCATAATTCTGAATTGTCTATGCATTTGTCAACAAACAGGATCAGGGCAGCTTCTATGTTACAAAAATGGCTATGCTATCTTTGCAGCTAACACACATCTGTTATGAATAGAAACAGAAACCAATAATGGTCATGTTTTAAGGCAATTGCAGTCATGTATTTTGATGCTCAAAAGAATGCAGAGACCACTTGGGGAATAAGGAAAAGACATGTGTCAACATTTAACTTTTGTAGATAAACTTATTATGAAGAAACAATCAAGACCTCCATTCTGACCTCATTCTACTGCTGTTTATGGTTAATTTCTCTAGACATTTAAATATATATATATATTGTTTACATTATTGTGACCACTTTATTGGTCAGAGTACCTCCAGGACATACTGGGCTATTTTTCAGAGAGGTTCAGAAAGAAAGGCACCCATCAGGAAGATATACCTTTTACATCTGCCCAAAGCAGAAATCTTTCCAAAAATTGTATGTAAATTAAGCTTGCATTTTCTGTGCTTTACCTTTTTTTTAAAGTCTCATTTAAGAATGAAATTGGCAAACCTGCTCTAAGAATTTTCTTTTCTTTTCTGCACTTTAGTCTTATTATGCCTTTGGCAGGTTTCTGCAGTCTTAAATGAGCAATTACATGAAATTGCTGTTCTTTTCAGCTGATCCTTCTCTTAAAAGAACACACTTTTTAATTTTGTTTGATAGGTGTATATTCTACTTAAGCAGTCCATAGCATTAACCCTGCACTTTATAGTAGCACCACTATATAAAGTTATCCCCTGAGAATTCTAGCAAGTTTGCCTACTGTTCCATGATTTGCTTTCACTGCAAGTTGGAAAACTTGTACCTTGCTTCACTGGAACTGAACAGAAAAGTAGGTTGAGCCTTCTTGCAAAAACATATCAGGCTGGCAGTGACAGTCAGCAAGAGAATGTGAGCATTTTCCTGTTAACACTACATTTCCTGAGAAAACAGTAACAAGCAGAAAGTTGTCAAAGATTGAGAAAATAAATTCAGATATCATTTGGACAGTGCTATCCAAATGAGTAGCTATCATCCATGCGCAAAGAGATAAAAGACTGAGCTTTACTAAATGAAGATTAGACAGTGGACTAGCAAATTTATATTGCAATTCAAATATGGACAACAGTGGCAGCTATAACTATTTTTTCTCTGTAGATAGCCATATACATGAATGTGTGTAGATTTCATTTTTGAATAAATTGCCTCTGCATCCTTAAATTTGTAAAAAAAAAAAAAAACAGCTGATGCTAAACTGCAACTAGAAGAACAGATGACAAAGAAATTAGATCAAAGCCTCAAACTGAAGGACAGACAATGAATCTTCTAACAATTAAAGGTTAGCCCCATAAATAGGTCATGTAATGCTAAACCTATATATGTTGTTCAACGTATAGCCACGCAAGAAGGAATTGGACAGACATTAATGAGCACCTGTGAAATCATGTGCAAAATAAGGGTCTTGCAAAGCAATTTTAAATTTCTTGTTCTTTCTTTTCCTTGCACATAAACCCAAGTTCCTTATAAGCTTTCTCTCCTTCTGCAATAGCATTGTTTTACAGGCTGAATTGCCAAAGTTAATACAACTGCTCTTTACAACTGCTGTAGATTCTTACTTTATTAGCTGCATCCCAGTTTCACCATAGAAGCAAGCTTTTCAGTAACTTAGCTTTGCATTAAAGTTATTGACAAATGGAGAAAGGCTGAACTTTTCATCCCTCTGCAGAAAATCATTTGTTTGGGCTATGTTTGTGCAAAATTCTATTGACTGGTTTGCTTCAACCACAGCCTTTAAATGACTTTAAGATTACCATATTGTTAAGAACCGAGTACTTGTTTAAAGAAAAAAATGTACTTTTAAAATTCAGTTAACACTGCAAAGACTGCATATTATATTTTTATTTTCAACATGTAGTTTTGTATATTAAATTTATTAAAATTACAACAGAATGCTGCATTGTCTCCACTTACTTAAGACAGAAATGAATGCTGGCTGCATGGCAGACTTAAGTGTATGTATGAAATCACACACATATTGTGGAAATCTTCTGTAACTCCCTTGCTGGAAGCCATGAAACTGGAGAAAAAGAAAGATAATTTGGATCCCTAGTTGCTTGTTCTATTTAGGAGGCAGGCAACAGTTGTCTTGTACTTTCTGTCCAATTGTTCTGTATCTACTGTATTTGCTGAAGCAAGATCAAAATCTTGATATTAAACAGTAGACAGTTTTACTCCTGCCTCAGTTGACAGAAGAGCAAAAGGAATGCAAATGAGAATTTAAAAATTAACTATCTCACATTTGATACAGGCTCCCCTTTGAAAAGATTTGTGCTCTAGTTACACTAGAGCAACATGGATGCATATATGAAGAGATGTACAGTAACTTAAAATCTTCATTGCAGGCAATTTAAAGAGAGATACAATCACAGCTGCTTAACCTACACTTCAGTAAACAACACTATCCATTTATTCCATGGGTAGGAAACACATCTTAATTGCAGGTTATATAACACTGGAGCTGCTGCAACGTATCTTAATTATACTGCTATTTATTAAACTTTTGTCCACACTTACCAACATGTCCTTTGTTTGCTCAAGTCAGCAGTCACATTAACAAGTGCCATTTATCTGTTACCAACAATTTTAGCCTCAAGAAAGGTTAAAATAGGCCAGTCTCTGTGTATCAGTACCTTCATTCCTAGTAGTAGACTTACAAAGCTTACCAACTCATACTATATGATAGTTATGAAAATAAAGATGTTATGTTTAGTAGTGCATTCACTGAACATCTTTGGTGCTTGCAGAAACTCCATGTAAAGTCCATTCTGCAGCTTTTAGCATTCCTGGATCTGTGGGTGCAGAGAAGAAAAAGCATAGTTTTATCAATAAGAGAATAATAAAGCAACATCCTATGACTGTAAATAAAAATAGCATCCATTACTGAAATACACTGACTTTCTATCATACAATTCAAAAGCAATTCCATAAAAATTACTTGTGGGAAATTTTAATCATTTCCTTACATGTATCTAACAATATATCTGACTGTGTTATTACTGTTTGATGGTGGATAGTAGCGATGAGCTTGTATAATTTACCTAGGTGTTTTTTTTAGAGTTTAGTAGTAGTAAAGTGATAAAAACATACAAGTTAAAAGTATTTTTAAATAAAAAAGTGAAGTTACAGATCTGCATATGAAAAACACTTATTATTCCAAGTTAAAGACTGGACTGAAATCATTTTTTTCCATCTACAGAGTTACAGAGACAAGATAAAACACTTCTACCTTCAGCAGTATTGATGCTCAAGGACTAGCCAGTTTTCTGTAATTGTCTGAAGATCTTGCCCAGTAAGTGGCTCCCTAAGTCTTACTTTTACTTCTAGTTTGCCTCCAGTAGGCTTCCTACTGTCCAAAACCTTAAAGAGAGAAAAGACATAATTGAAACAACAAAATTCCAAGACAATTGAAGTGGCTTTGAACACACTAGAGCATTTTTAGTTATGAACCATGACAATGTGCTATACTGTAAATTGTTTCCTTCTTTTATTCAAATAAGTCACTCAATTTCTCCCCACCCTGTTTTTTATTTTTCCATCTCAACAGTCAAATTGTTTCTAGCCACTAAATATGTTCAATCTTCATGACCTTTATAAAGTCTGCCGGAAATACTTATTTGTATGTGTGTGACAGTTTTGGGTATGTACATATGGAAACAATATAAAGAGAAGGAACAAAAGTACAAAGTTACATGGACAGATTACATCATAGTTTAAAAGGTGTTATTAAAACAAAAACAAATTTTGTGTTCAAGCTTTCCCTTCTTACAGATTTATGAACAAATATATCAGAAAGCTTATTTGGAAACAGCAAAGTATCTACTAATGTATCACATTAGGATGTACAATTCTATACACAGTATGAATTGTGATTTGATTTTCTGGTCAACTTCTTCTGCATTTAGATTGCACAGAAATATGCAGATGAGAATGTGATTAAGGAAGGTGAACTGTTGGTCAGCACATAATTATTTCATTCTTGTACCAAGCCACTCAGCACAAACATTACTTGAAAATTTCAATAGATTTTCTTATCCACATAAAGACATGGATAAATCCTCCAACTGTTTTGGAACCAGCATAAAGGCAAAGACAATGTAAGGGAATGAGGAAAAATGTTATCAATGAACTGCCAAGGATAGAAATCCCATTTTATAGAATATCTTCAGAACGCAAAATGATACAAAGAAAATACCATTTTAATATAGTTCTGTTCAAAAAGCTTGGCATTGTACCTCAACGATCTCTCTAATTTCACATTCAGATTCCAATTTGTCAAGTTTCAAATGTGCTGCTCCCAATTGCTTGTCACTCCTGAAAAAGGACCTGGGAAAGGAAATAATCAAAACCAGAATTAAGCTCCCTTAACAACTGGATGTGGGAAGCAGCCACCAGATTCTGTATTCATTCAGGACATGAAATTATGACAATCTTTGGTTCATTAATTTCTTTGGACTCAAATATGGATGTAAAATACAGGTAACTAGAAGAAAGCTGACCAACTGCATGTTTTATGCTAATAATGTTCACAGCTTACTGCCAAATGGGTTGGGAGAAATAGACATAAGCTGTTCTTCACCTCCCCATCTAACTGACTACTCTTGATTAACTTTACCATAAAGATTATTCTCTGCTTGTTTTCCTTGAGGCACAGCAGAACTTTCAAAAGTCAATAGAGTCACAGAATGTGTCCCTTCTTTTTCAAATAGAACATTTTGGTTCTGTTTCATACCACTAACTGAACTGCCCTTCCCTGGACATGAACACTTACCCTTTGTGAAAAATCTCAAATTTGATTCCTTTGGTTTGAATTGCTCTTCGAAAACCTCTGTGATTTCGATTAATGTTCAACTTGAATAGCTGATTATATTCTACAAGTTTAAAGAAAGTTGCATAAAATACCTGGAACAGTTAAAAGGTTCTGGAGTCATTCAGATCTCCAGCAGAACATGTCCAAAAGAAACATATGTTTTGCAACTGCATGGCATGACCATGACTTTAGTTTAGTTCTGCAACTTAAACAATATCATATTTCTACAGACAGTACCAAGTTAAACAAGGAATCCATTTCAGGAACCCTTGGAAAAGCTGGTATTTTCACGTTTGAATTTTCATGTATGATCCAATAGAAGTGCCATGTTGCCTATGCAGACAAATGATTGCTTAAGGGATCAAAGTTATCATGGTTTGTATAACCTGGGATCCCCTGAGCTTCTGGATTGTACCTTAATTTTACCTTAATGTTATTCCATAAACATATAAACATCTGGAATACAAGCGAAGGGATATCATTTTGATCTTTATAAATCTAAGCAATTTTTTAAAAACAAACTATAGGATTTATTTATTATTAGAGTTCTATGCCACCCATCTTATTAAAGCGATTCTAGGCTATAAGATTTATGCTAAATTGCTGTAAGAATCATAGATCCAAGAAGCAATCATGCAGCTGGGAAAAGTTTTACTTTAATTCTTTAAAACTTTACATGGAAAATGTACAATGTAGTTCAGAATCTCTTGGATTTGTAATAAAATGAATGCAGAGTTCCAAACCTTTAAAGACTGCAGGTTGAACACCTGCTAGAGTCCTATAACCAGTACAAGATCTCAGGCCTAAGGCTGAAAGATCTCCAGTTAAAAGAATGTCATTTAAGCTTTGTTTCTAACATCAACAGCAGCTATCAAGCAGTAGACTAGTCACCTGATCTTGCCTCAGATTTTTAAATAACCATCCATTAGAAGGCTCTGCTTCTCATCAACTGTAAAAGAAAACCCAATGCACACACCTGGGCAGTTGGTATTTTTAACCACTGACGTTTTGCTTTTCTGAGCTTGTTCCTGGTTTTGAGGGGGAAAAAGAAATACAAGTAAAAATATTTATTTAAGAAGCAACTAAACTAACCCCTACCTCAGTATGATAGATTTATAAAATTTTGTATGTTTTTATTTTGGAAAAATGAACCACAGTGGCATGAGTAAAATGTCTATAATTCATTGAAGAGGCTAAAAATAGTGACCTGTGAATTGAGAAGTTTCTCATAGTCCAGGGCTGACTAAGTGCTTCCAAAAACCAGTGAAGGAAGGAAAGCTACTGAACATTGACTAGAGTGCAGCCTTGCTTTTTTCTTACATTTCAAATCAAAAGAAAGCATGGAATATTCTGGCTGGCTGAAGTGATTGTGCCATGAAATATATGGTTGTTGGGTTGTATTTGTAAATAGAAAGAATCTGGAATATGCCCATCCTTCTAGACCTTTTAGAATGAATAGGAATAATTTCAGACAGACATTCTGGTAAATAACCCAGCCCACAGCACATGAAAGCCCAGATCAACTGAGGAACATTGACAACTTCAGTTATATAGACAAGATGGGCAGAGCAAACCAGTCGGATGGATGGATGGATGGATGTCTGCCAAATGTATACTAGCTCTGAGAAGTGCTTCCCAATCAGGGGCAAAATTGCAAATTCTGCCTTCTGAGAGGTCCTAGAATCCATACCACTCAATCTTCCTTCCCTCTCCAGGCCCCCACAATCTCTGGCTACTGAGGAAGTTCCTTGACAGCATCACTTGGCTAATTAGCTTACCCTATTGTCTTTTTTCTTTTTTGGCTGCATCCTATAACATTCTTTCTTTCTTTTCACCGCGAGTAATCTCTCTTATTTCCAGCTTTGTTTCTTTTCTCAATTCCCCCACTGATGAAGAAAATTGCTTCTGTTTTCCCAAATCTTACTCAGTATTCTCCCGGTTTTCTTCTGTAATCTGGATATGTCCCAAAGGTGTTTCTCAAAAGACAACTGGACTTCCTTGGGTTTTTTTTTCCCCTTGAAAACATTTCTCTCCTCATACAAGAAGCATCTTCAGTTCTAAAGAAGCTTCTTGGATGAGAAGCGAAATGTTTTCAAGGAAATAAAAATGTCCAGTTGCCTTTTGAAAAATCACCTTGGGACAACCATGATCTGGACGATTGAGAATCTCCATAGATATTTAATCTGGATATGGTATTTCTCAAGTGCTGAACAGAATTGTTATGAGGATTAATGAGATAAAGTAGTCCTTTGAGTGCTAAGGAAAATAAATATATATTATCAATTGCAAATATGAGAAACTAGGATATGGCATCTCCAAAGTCCTTGTGTTTGACACATTATTTTCTGTTTTTCTCCTCTCAAGAGCCGTGGTGGCACAGTTGTTATAATGCAGTATTGCAGGCTGATTCTGCTGACTGCTGATTGCCAGCAGTTTGACAGTTCGAATCTCACTGGGCTCAATGTTGGCTCAGCCTTCCATCCTTCTGAGGTGGGTAAAATGAGGACCCAGACCGTTGGGGGCAATATGCTGACTCTGTAAACCACTTAGAGAGGGCTGTAAAAGCACTATGAAGTGGTATATAAGTCTAAGTGCTATTGCTATGCTCATCAGCACTACCACCTGTCAATTAGGCTGTGGAGGAGAAAAGCATGAATTCATATTTACCACTTATATTCACGCTCCAGAGTGCTGATGTTTGAATACCGGGGAAAAAATAACATTAAAAAACAATTCCTAAATTTGGCATGTAATAAATACTCAGAGGCCATAAGCTTGATTGTGTACTTACTGTATTAGGATAATGAAATTCAAATTTCACAAAGGCATCCAAATCATTAGGCGCCACACCTGGGTAAAAAGAATAAACTATCTGAGCATAAAGCATAAGCTTCTTCATGGCAACAGCCATCCCACAGAAAATAATAATTAGTGGATTATCAGAATGCTTGCTTGTTAGATCCAATTTCTTTGCAAATTTTAAGACGCTCAACCCCTACAGATTACATGAGATCAACATCTATAAAGTTACTGCTACAAGCAATAACTATGAGCTACATTTGCAGTGGCTGGCTCTGATCCACTTTAATAGATGTTAGATGTTGTATTCAATGCAGCCCAATTTAAGACACTGCATTTCTGTGTACTTGTAACATTTTGTTGTCGAAGTAATCCCATTGCAATAGTTAGATCAAACCCAATTCTGGGAAGATCATTTTTTGAAAGGGGGGGGGGGGAGTTTGAACAGGTATTTAAGAATTTAGGTATTATTATAGCTCTTCAATCCCACAAGTGAATTTAGAAGCCACCCAAAGCAGGAATGGTTTAATATTCATCATCTTAATATTCAACTTTCTTTAAGTCTGATATCATGAAATGAAGTCAGTGCAGGAGAATCCCACTTTGATAGAAAGAATTAAAAAGGCACTTGTTATTTATTTCTCTTTCTTTCTGACCCACACTATTATGTGAAAGCCCTTCAGTTCCCTAAAGCTAACTTTTATATAGGAATATAAAATTAGCAAGAAGCATTCTGCAGAGTGAGCTATTCTTGAACATGAAATTCAGAGATTTAAAAACAAATGGGACAAACTTAAAAAGGAAAAAAAGGTTCCCCCAAATTACCTGTTGGCTGTGAATTACCTGTTGGAGCTGGCAGGTTGATTCCTCTAACAATGATTAGATGCATTTCTGTGCTACTGAGTTCTGAAAATATTCTACAAGGCAAGTTAAAAGAATATATGAATGACTCCATTTTCTTCTTTACCTTAAATTTTCCAAACCAAATGTAACAGAGGTATAGAAATCCAAATAATGGGGGAAATCATAACATGATATGGGCACATTAAACAGAATTGAAGGGAGACTGTCAAGAGGAGGAGATTTGGAGAAAACATGGATTTAGCTGACAAATACATAATTTCTTGTAATGCTTCATTCTGCTCTGAAATGTATATTTTTAAAAATGCAGCTTTAAGGTTTAGAAATATCAATACAGCAGGCCATAGAATTCTAGACTGTTTACTCCCAAATTTTTCTGAAGGGATTTATACAGTTCATCAAGGTACAGGAATAAGAGTTTTGCAATCTTATTACTGCTTACAAAAGATCAGCCCTTGGTTATCCCTACCTTACAATTTTAAAGGTTCGTTCTTCAAAGTGATGGCTTGGAGGATCTAACCCCTGCTTCTGTGCGAGCTGTAAGATCTCCAGATCCTTTTTACAATGCTGAGCTAGTTTTTCAAACCTGAAACACGGGAGTAAGGAAATGGGATGTAGAGTGGAGATGACAAATGGAAAAGTACATTTTGAAACAGTTTTTATTTCTTGGCCTGTATTGATAACCACAGATTCTTGGCTCTCAAATTCCTGGATAACATTTCAGATAAGATCCTGGCTGCTGACAGAAACTCAAAATGATGCTACCAAGGCTGATGAATAACAATCAAAATGACTCAGGTTCTATTACTGATGGATTTGGAAATCAAGCATTTAAGGCCAATTCTTCCCACACAATAGATATATATTTAATACTGTACTGGGTATGGAAAAAGCTTGGTTGATAAAGGAAAATATATAAAGCAAAGAGATTACACAGACAGTAGCAGGAACTGGATACCCTTGAAGAAATCCCCTGAAGAAAACTGTAGCTCCCTGAGTTGGCATTGACAGTCCTAAATTGGTTAGAACTGGTGCTCAGCTACAGATTAAGAGAGATAATTTATACCAGTGTTTTTCAAACTTGGCAATTTTAAGATGAGTGGACTTCAATGCCCAGAATTCATGCTGGCTGGAGAATTCTGGGAGTTGAACTCCATACATTTTAAAGTTGCCAAGTTTGAAAAATACTGATTTACACAGAATGCAGATGCTATGAATCTTGTAGAAGAGTTATATATGTATGAAACCTATTAAAATTACTTTGATATTTTTGGAATAACATACAGCCATTAAATACTTTTATATAGGTTACAACATTTCACTTGGGATATTCTGCAACACCAGGCATTATTGATGGGGCCATTTTTCAACAAGCAAACGATATGAGAGTTCTCTACAAAATTTTGCAATTTGCTTCAAATCAAATTTCCTATTACACATTAATTATTATTACTAAATTATTATTACTATTACTACTAAAATTATGTATAGATTTATGGAAAAGCATATGGCAATTAAATACATTTTACACAGCCTGTAACATTTATCTGGTAGATTAACTAAACAGGATTGCAATCAATTGGGCAGTTTATTTTAAAGATACTATTTTAATAGACATACTAAAAAATAACCCCTACTGAGAACAAGCATCATCTTAAGTAGCATTTTCTCTTTTTCTCAACAGAAATTCTTCTTTTTAAAAAAATGTACCAACTTCTATAGGGAAGCAAAGAAGACCTGCATAAATTTATCTACAAATCCAGAATAATATGCCAAATGCTATGCCCAGTACCATACAAAGCATACCGAGAAAATTCCCCTAAGCTTCAGATAGAAGGCAGAAGAAACAGCTTTTTTCCAGACAACAGAAACCAAAACTTACAAAAAAGAAAATCTACTGCAAGCTCTCCCAATGCATATTCTCCCCCAGATTTTTAATGTTACCACATACAACAAAATATCTTGAACTGCAAACCTACCTTGAAGTTTCAGTTACATTTCCCAGATGCATAAATTGTTTGGAATACTGCATACATTTCTATTAATGGAAAGTAGAACAAATGTTTGAAAATGATTTGAAAGGAAATTTATCTAGTCCGATGTGCAAAATTCTGGTTTATTACAACCAAGCAATCATACTGCTACATACTTCAGGATTAAACATTTAGTGATTTCTACCTGCTTGCAAGAGAAGCTAAACACACACACACACACAACTTCAACCACAATCTTTTTAGCTCCCTCAAATTACTCTGAAATTATGAGGCTGTAAAGGGTATATGAATGAAATGTGGAGCAAGGATGACACTGTGCCGCTGGGCGGTATTTAATCTACTTGCATCTTGGCTGCTAAGGGAGAGTAAAGCATCTGATAAGGCTTCTTTTTCTAAAAGTTTGTAAACTCCGCTTTTCCCCAAAGGAGGCCTAGCTCCATTTTCTCTACAATTAAATGAGAAGAAATTATTCTAGAAAAAGTGAAGGAAAGTGATGGGAAAATACCACTGAAATGGGCTGTAGTTTCTCATTGGATGACAGAATTCCAACCCTAAGCAGAGAACAGGATGGCTCATGTCAGACATAATGATAAAACCTAATTTGCCACTTATGCACGCGCAGCGGAACCTCATAATCATGTGGTTTATACTCTACTCTTTCATTTTCAGACATGGCTATATAGATAAGGAAACAGAAACATTTCTTTAAAAAATTGCCAGCACGAGCGAATTTTGATTTTTTGAAACTGTAGTTTCTAAAAAGCCAGGTGCAAAGATCATGGTGATTCTGCCTGGTTCAAACAAGCCAAGATTTATATCAGGAGTGCAAAAAAAGTACAGACCCACAGCATCCTTTTGCAGCCCCAGGAACTCCGGCCATTTTTTTTGGGGGGGGGGGGGTTATGAATGATTTTACCCTTTTTTTATTTGCATTTTTGAAGCTTTAAAAATATTAAGGGTAAACACTCTTGCAGAGATGGAACCTAACCCAATCTACTTTTGGAATGCAGCCCTAAAGTTGGTAAGTCTGATGAATCCTTCCAGCTGAAACAAATTGAGCACTCCTAAATTAAACCAAAAGCATTGAGGGATCCTTGGTGCTCTCTGAGCTTGGTTGTTTTCTTGCAGACATTTCATTACCCAAACTAGGTAACATCATCAGTGCTGTCTCAAAAGAGCACCGAAGATCCCTCATTAGCTATAAATATTCTCCTTGATTGGTACCAAAAACATTCCAAAGCAAAGCTGTATGCAAAGACGAAGACTGCTTCTCCTCTGAATGCCATCTTTTTGCTTCACTGGGCTGGAGAGGTCTGAGGCGAGAAAGGATGTGATTCTGACTCCCAAGACTTGCTAGTGAACTACAGTTCAGACCACCTCCACTTACCTCATGCTGGTCTTTCAGGAGATTGATGAGCTGAATGTAAACTTCTTCTACTTTCTGAGAAAGTCTAACGTCTTCATGATGTATGAAAATAAAATCGCCCTCGTCATCCGTAGGAGGTGAAGGCAGCTGTACAGCAGAACACGGAACATGTCAGAGATTCCCTGGAAAAAGTGTTGCTGAGACAAAGAAAGGCCACTCACAGGAGACAGGAAAAGATTGGGGAGAAAAGGGCAAGAGAACACTTCTCTTACAGTATCATCTTTGATCTCAAGGGCTCATGTGGATACAATATACAGGTAGTCCTTGACTTATGACCATTCGTTTAGTGATGGTTCAAAAGTTACAATAGCACCAAAAAGAGTGACTTACAAATGGTCCTTGCAACAACGATCACAGTGTTCCCATGGACACAGGCTCAAAATTCAGGCTCTTGGCAACTGGCATACATTTAGGACGGATGAAATGTCCCAGGATCATGTGATCTCTGTTTCACAGCTGGCTTCTGACAAGTAAACTCAATGAGGGAAGCTGGATGGTTGTACAAATTGGGTGCCACTCACTTAACAATAGCCTCACTTAGCGATAGAAGTCCCTGTCCCAATTGTGATCGCAAGTTGAGGGTGACCTGTATCTGTTTTCTTGGACTAGCAGGCAACATCAGAATGTGGTTCTGCATGACACCAGATTGCTTTCAAAAGCCAATGATCCATCTATGAGAATGCTAAGTGAACCCCAATAATTGAGGCAGTGAGAAACTCTGCCTGCCCATCTTATTTAGGTTGGCTCCCAAGTGTGGAAAGGGGAAGGGATATTATATTATCCTTTACCTTCTCATGTTTTGGAGTAACTTTGTATCTATGACACTATATACAGTATTTATTATGAGAACTTGCAAATAACTGATATTTCAAGAAACCATGGCTTCAAAAACCCTGAATTATATGAAAATGGAACCATAGAATTACCTCTGTCTTCACCACCCATTGTTCCAAACATATGAACAATAAATTATTTGAAGAAAATTGTAAAATATGTCAAATAAAAAATATATAAAGTATATACTTTATATACTTCATATATAAAGTGTACACACACACACACACACACACACACACACACACAGACATACAAACACTCTAAATACAGAGAGGGAGGGCGGGCGGGAGGGCGAGGGGG
>JANHJO010002750.1:16445-37027 GCA_032468235.1 Pseudoxyrhopus heterurus
CATGCTTTCAAACTGCTAGGTTGGCAGAAGCTGGGACAAGTAACAGGAGCTCACTCTGTTACGTGGCACTAGGGATTCAAACCGGCAAACTGCCAACCTTTCTGATGGACAAGCTCAGCGTCTTAGCCACTGAGTCTATGTGTCTATTGATAGCTGATTTGTCAGGAGTGCCAGGCTTCTAGAAATTCCCTGGCATTTTTGGACTTGGCCTGGTCTAGGATTGTCACATTTTCCCATTTTAAACTATGGCTAAATCTGCCTATATGTTGCAAAATTAAAGAATTTTCGTCCTGTCTTGACTGCTAGTTCGTGTTCATGGATGCGTTCTACCAGTCTTCTGCCTGTTTGTCCTGCATAGTGGTTGTTGCAGTTCTTACATTGTATGATGTAGATGACTCTTGTTTTTTCTTCTGGGATTGCTGGGTCTTTTGGTTCGCTTAAGATGTTTTGAAGGGCTTTAGTTGGCTTTTTGGGGCATATTGGGGAGTGTCAGTTTAGGATACTGGGGGTTGGAGTGTGTGTCCGATGTTGGCTTTTATTGTTGTTGTTTTTTAATGTTGTCACTATTGCTGTGAGCCACCCAGTTATGGCTCATAATGGGGGGGGGGTATAAAATAGTTAATTAGTTGCTGGTTGTAAGCATGCAAAGCTACAAAACTGCTGCTCATTTATTTGTTGTGAATCCTGCCACCTCTACCTCAGCCTGCTTTGGTAGTCCACCCGAAGGAAGGTTCTCCAAGAATAGGCTTTAGGATGTATGAAAAGCCAGTTCCCAAACTGGCAAATAAGGTAGATATATTTGCATTTTTAAATTTTTTTGCTACTCCACTGTGAGAAAAATGTCTTTTCGAACACAGTCTTGACTGCAGCAGAAGAAAATAAAATAGGGGCAAACATCATAATTGTTCTCCGGATGGCATTTCTGCTTTCTCACAGGAAAGTGCTCCGTGATTCCCACTCGGTCAAGGAGACAGGTGCGAAGCGCGCACCTTTCAACCAGAGACTCGTCTTCTCACAGCTTTCCTGAAGGCTGCGGGCCCTTTAAATGTTCGCGCCCGGCCCGTGCTGCCTTCGGCTGGGAGACCCCGTATCTCCAGTGAGAGGTGAAACCAAGATGGCGGCCACATAGTGATTGAGGCTGAGACAGAAGGACACCGGACGGCCGCCGCTTCAGTTATCCTCCCCACCCGCGGAGGGGATTCGCTTCTTTGCCGGGTGCACGGAAGGGCTCTGGCGGCGTGAAAGGGACGAGGGAGCTTGGCGGGAGTGCCGGCAGCATCCGGAAGAGCGAGCGCAGGAAGAACATGGCGGCGGCATCGCGTTGAGAGTCATCGCTGCTCGTGAGGGGGAGATCACGCCACAGGAGACGGGCGCCCACGCCGCGTGCCCTTCCGCCCCACGCGGGCATCTTCCTTTTCCCGCCCCCCCCCGTCCCAGCAAGCGCGGCGTCCCCCGCGGCCCCCTTTTAGGCCGTGGCCTTCCCTGGGAAGAAGGGGCGGTTCCGTCTCGGTCCCTTCGCCTGGCTAACGGAGCGCGAGGAAAGGGGCTTCGGGCCTAGCAGCGCCTTGCACAATAGGCCTGGTCGAGGGGGAGATTTGACCCTCTTTCCCCCTGCCTCCCCGTTCCCCTCCGCTGGCCTCTTTGCCCCCTTCTCCTGAGGATGCCCCAGCAGGATCCAAGGATTTTCCTCCCTGTCCCCGTGGCGTTTTTACCTCTCCTTTTGAAGGCTTTTTGCAGGGCCAGCTAATCCTTCCCACTTTTCCTGTCACGGGCCTGTTTTCCACTTGCTGCTTTTCGCTTCACCTCATCTGCCCCCTAACCAGCGTTAGTCGTCTGCACTGGTGAATTATTTGGGGTTTTTTTTTTCTGCTTTGAATCGCCTAGATTCCTCTTTAACTGACCATATTCCATTTTCATCGCCCTCTTTTCATTTTCTCCTGGTGTTTCTTCTGTTCCTTCTCTTTGAAATCTTTGCGTTTTTATTTCCTGTTTTTCCCCTTTTCTACAAAGCTACCATTTTGACAGAAAAAAAGTTCTGTGCCCCCGTGGTAGCGTTGCCTCCTGTTTTAAGTTTCCCCCCTTTTGGGGTGATGAGGCAGTTATTTTAACAGTACCGATAAAAAGATCTGTTTGGGGTATTGTGTGGGACTCTTGCTCCCTTTTCTGCTCCCCTTCATTGAGGGGGGCAAAGCCCCCCCCCATCACAGCTTTTTTTGATAGACTATCACAGACCCTTGTGGTTTGGAAAAGGCAGAATGACCGATACTCGGAGGAGAGTGAAGGTTTATACATTAAATGAAGACAGACAATGGGATGATCGGGGCACTGGACATGTGTCCTCTGGCTATGTGGAAAGGCTGAAGGGCATGTCCCTGCTTGTCAGGGCAGAAAGTGATGGTAAGTATAACTGAACAAGTATGCATCAAATATATTAATCCTTGTATTAATGAACTCTGGCACGTGCTAATAATTAGATGTGGGGCAATGAATTTTTGTACTGCTTAAATTGAGAGGGTGAGAATCGGGTAAGGACTATTTTCTGTATGATAGCTTTCACAAAAGACAATTTCCATCTGTGTTCATGTAAGTTGCCTAAAAGTCATCGAAGTATGTGACTTTAAATTCTTCTAGATGGCAGACTATGGATAGTGTTAATTAAAGTATTCATTAAACTTTTCCCTAGAACTTTTCTTATTATACCTAAATAACCTAATTGTTTAAGCTTATAGTATTCTTATTTTACTTTAATTGTGTGTAGACCTTTAAAATACTGTATGGCCAAATATTTAACAAGATGTCTCCAGATCTTTATACCATATTAGCGTAGAAACTTTGTAGACTATGTAAAATACTTTGTCATGTTTTCCATATCCTGTAGAAAAAAAGTAATTTGTTTTTTAATAAAAACAAATCCTATCCATTAACTTCCCTTCTTTGAATAAGTGGAATCCATAATTTGAGCATGTTAAATGATTGTTAAACACAGTTTCCAAAGTTGCGAGTTTTGGAGCATGTCTCTATTTTCATATAAAATATTTTTGTGAAGCAGAAGTGAATTTTAAAGGTTTCAATATATCCTATCTGTTTTAATTATTACCAATGAAATTTCAAATCCCATCTTGTCTCAATGTACTAGTACTCCTGGCTATTCAGCCATGTCATTCTTGTGTTTTTAATCATATAGATGAAACTGCAGTTTTCACATAACAAGTTTGAAGATTTTTCTTCTAAAAGCAAGAAGGGGAAAAATAAAACTGGAATCAAATTTGCTGCCAGTTTCAGTATGTCATTACTTGAAAGAAAGTCACATTCACTTCAGTGAGACTTGTTTTTAATATGTGCATAAAAATATTCCAGTCTGATCCTAATTAAGGGATGTATTTGCTTTGATTTAAGTTAAAACATAGTGATGTAGTCATAATTTTACCCAAATACTCAAATAGACTCAGAATATAAACTAATTTTAGAAGGTTGCAACAGATTATTAGAAATATACCTTATGTTTATTATACTAAAAATGTGAAATCCCTCATTTGGATGTATTAGTATAATAATGTATTTCTGCGACGTTCCTGACATTGTAAATAATAATTGTAAATAGATCAGTATTGCCTACCAAACAGAATATAAACCGTGCGACATTTTGGATGGCAAGATGCATTTGATCTTCCCCTAGCCAACCCTCATATGGTCCCTTGCATGGTCCTTCCATCATAACAAGATTATACTTTGAATAAGTATATGTCCTTGGGAGGTGGGATTGGTGGTTGAGGAACAAATTGAAATCCAGACATTGTATGTCTATAGAGATCCTCAGTCATCCAGGTCATGGTTCTCCCAAGGGTGCTTATTAAAGAGGCAACTGGACTTTCTGGAAGTCCAGATGCCTCTTGAAAAGCACCATTGGTCCAGACATTATAGTTTTATGACAGGTCTAAAGGAAATTACTGTGAATTAAGTAAAGAAAGCTTTACTTAAGCTTTTTTCTCTGGCAGGGAGTTGGACTAGAAGATTCCAAGGTCCCTTCTAGCCCTATGATTCTATGATAGTCTTCTTTTTATTATGAGTACTTGCACACATTTTCATTATTTTTATTCTGTGGGCATTCATACATTGAGTTTAGGCAGTCATTTTAATCATTACCATTAAGGAACACACTTTATTGTTATTGTAAAAAAAAAAGAGTATCCGATGATAGCCTTAAAATATTTGAAACCTTTAAAATATTTTGAGACAGGCCTATAATGTTTAAAGAATGGGTTTTTGGGGGGAGGGCATGGATGTAAACATGCACCACTGTTGTCATTCCTCATTACTGAGCAATCTGTTGTGTACAAAGGAACCATATGGACAGAAAACCTGTGTCCTCTTCATCTAATCAGCATCTTTGTGGCAAGTCACAAAGACTACTCATATGATTAGAAAAGTCCAGCATGTTTCAGTGGCATAGAATTTAGCAACATCAGATATAGGGCTAATATAATGATAAAATAAAATAATGTGTAGGATCTTTGGTGTTCTCTAAGGTTAGCTGTTTTCATTACTTAACTAGGTAATGTGCTTAGAATGGAGTGGAGTTCGCTCTCTTTTTATATTCTAGACCTAGTGCCTTGCCCTGTCAGTGTTGGTGACACTTCTTGGTGGTTCCTTAATTAAGCTGTTGTTTACTGTTAGGCTGTTTGTCTGAGTTGGTAACTTCTTGATTGGAGTATTCTTTGCTTCTTTATTGTTGGTCGAAAGTTAATCTTGGTGTTACCTCTACTCATCTGGGTGTTGATTGCTGACAAGGCAGTGTTTTGGATTTTGTTTCCTTTTTGGTTTTTTTATTCTTTTTTGAATGATATGTAGATGTTGTTTATCTACATACCATTCAAAATAACAATTTGTGATACTTTATCTATTATTAATTGTTTATCATGCAAACCAGTGCAGTGCAAAATGACTATTAAAATCTACTATTTTAGTGGATCTTGCACCTAGGAAAGTAGATCGAGGTTTGTTGTCAAAGTGTATTTTGTTATAGCTCACCTCTTCTTTTGGTGACAAGTTGTAAAGCAGTAAAATCAATATAGCACTTTAACCCATCATAATAAGAAATTTCACTCTAGTATTATTCCGGGCTTATTTGGAGCAGATTTTTTAAGGAAAAAGTATACTTCTTTAATAATTTTGAAATACTTACTCTATTTCTATATTAACATATATAAATAATATAAATGTTTTTAGTATTTTGTGAAAATGTTTGATTTCCCATGTCAATTTCAGTGAACTTTATCTTTGTGCTCTACGGTAACCATTATAACTAAACACAACATTATTGGTGAAGGTGTTAATATTTTAACCATTAACTTTATGACATTTTAGCAATAGAAAACATCCTTCTACTTGCGCTTTGAGGAAATGATAACTTTAAAAGCAACTTTATTCTGTGATTAAAGTCAGCGTTGTTTCTATTTTTTTAAGGATTTTCAGTTATTTTCAAAATGCTTCATACATTTGTATTATAAAAGAGATATTAACATAGCCCTGACAGTGTCAGTTACACTGGGAATCAGTTTCAGGAATAAGATTGTTGTCTCTGTTTGACATAAATACCTCTTCACTTTGCATCCTAATTTTTTAACTGTTATTCAACCTTACCAATATGTTTTATCTGTTTTTATATATTTTTCAGGTTTTGTACGGTAGATCACCCAGAGTCCATTGAAATTGTGTAGTTTATAAATTAAAGCAAATATAATATGGAGCTTGGAGATGTTGTAGATTACAGTTCCCAGATTTCATGATTGTACATGCAGCATATCTGGGTGATATCAGATGGGGGGGGGGGAAACTTTTGAGCCACTGATTTGATAAGTTATAAAACTATAGCTAATGGTAGGAGAAAATATTCTGTATTGCATACAGAATGTTGCTTCTTACTGACTGAGACTGTGAGCTCAAATCAGTAGTTTCAGTGGTCTGGGAAATAATCTTTAGGAATTATTTCCAAACCTGGAAAGTTCATATTGCCACCTAATATTTTTAAATGATTAGTGTTCAGTAGGGTGACTGGGCCAATAAATGTGGCTTAAAAAGCATAATTTTATATGTGGGGCTGTTTTTAGGAAATTTGTACTAGCTTTTCTTAGCTTATCTCTGGATCGTTGATTGTCATTATTCAGAAATATAGGCACTTTCTGTTTATGCCTTCCAAAAGCTTAGAAAAGGTGTGGATTCACATAGTTTTTATCATACTGAATATTTATTAGAAAACACGTCCAGAATGATAACTTGAAAAAGTCTGCCTATCCAGTCTAACTCTTGCTTTAATTTTAAATATTACATGATTTAATCATTGTCAGTTCCTAGAAGAACTCCCTATAGATAAATACTCAATAAATTACTTTTAAATAGGCGTGTGTTATCTACTAATAGATAGGTTTTTTTAATTTTAAAGGATTCCTTGTAGAATGGTATGCACATTTAAAATATATTTTATGAGCATAAAAGATGCTGCACAAATGGAAATGGAACCAATCAAGTGGTTGATTTTATTATTTTGCCTCTGCCTTGAGGGTGGGATGAGGTTTTCATGGGTTTTTATGTGGTGGATTTTTAAACGTTGTAAGCCTCCTGGAGTCACCTATGTGTGAATTGGGAAGCCATAATAAATATGTTTAATAAATAATTTTGCTTTAATAAATATTACATTTTTCCCTACTCTTTAGGTTCTCTACTTTTGGAGTCCAAAATCAACCCTAATACTGCCTATCAGAAGCAACAGGTAATATTTTAGTCAGTTTTATTTCCTTGTAATTAATTAAAAATTGAAGATATTTGGTATTACTTCTTTATGAACTGTAATGATTATAAAGATGGAGAATTTATATACTTATCTTGATAAAACAAAATTACAACAATTTATTAAAGTTAAAATAGAACAAACAAAAGTCATTATGAAAATCTTACAAATTAATTTCTAATTCATAGATTTCAAGTTGATTGACGAAAATGTTCTTATCTGTGCTATGAACCTCTAGCATGATATTGAAAATACATTTTCTTATGTTTGATTACCAACAGTAAATGCAGTTGCTCATTAATGGTTTGGTAATTGCAGATCAGTCACTGGAATGTAGGCCTCTAAGTTAGATGTGATGTGATTTGTTAGTGTTAGCAGATACTTATAGGGAAATTCAGTTAATTCCTCCCTCCCACTTTATGTCAGAGGAATTTGAGGGTTATTATATTTAGTGATAATTCTTGTTCTTTGCCCTTTGTGCCTTAAAAAAATCTCCTTAATGATGTATTAAGAAGGCAAGGGTTCTGGCTCCATGTATTTCCCTTCTGTTTCTTTTTTTTCATTCTGTGAAAGGAGACATAGTTTATAATTTTCCATTGTAGTTTAAACAGACTGCAGTGTTTTTCTGCATTTAAGATTAATTTGATTGTAGTTTGAACAAAATATTTTCTTGTATTAATACATAAAAGTATAATTGCAAAAGCGATTGAAAATTTGCAGCTTCTTTCCTTGCACATGAAGAAGATACATCCCTATTACACAAATCATGGTGTGCTCAATTTAGCTTTGCTTCTGAAATATATCTTAAAAAGGCTTGAATGTAATGAAAATTGTCTATGTAATTACATTCAAGCCTTGGAGTGCTGGGAAATATGCCATTATACACCCAGTCTTTCTGTGAGACGAGCACATAAATTTTTAAACTACACTTACATAGGGATTTGGGAAGAAACTTGAAAATTTTTCGTCCATATTTCAATAAAACTCAGGACAAAAAGCATGCTATAGCTGTGATTTGAAATTCGTTTTTGTCACCTTTAATCTAGTTTGTTCAGTATTTGTATGAGGCTAAAATCCCATAAATTTTATTTAAACAGTTTTATACCATCTTAAATACCAACAAATTATATACATTTTAATTTAGTTCACCAAGTTTTTGGTGATTGTGCTTCATCAATCTGTTAAAATTATAATTGCATACCTAAAGAAAAAAGTTGAATAAGCTTTATCAAAAAATGTGTAACAAGCATTATAATCATTTGATATTCTACTAAAAAATTGATAAAATAGGAAGAATTATTATCCTGCAATTTGAATGCAACATATACCCAAATCAAGGAGTGTAAAATAGTACAAAAATCAAAATAATTAAGGGATGTCTTATTACATTAAAAAAGGATAAATTAGGATGATGATAGTTAAGGATGTGTCCATGATATGAAAAAAATACTATGAGAACATGGTATTTTTTCAAAATGGATGTGCAGAGTCAGATAAAGCATATTTTAACATAAAATTAATCAGATGCCATAAAACATTATATTGATATAAAATCAATTTTAAATAAATGAGCCAAGTAATTATAGTTCACATGGTATAGGTGCATTGTATGGATATTGTCTTTGTGGTACACAGGTGCATTTCTTTACACATTGTTGCTAGGAAAGTAATTATTATAGTAACTCTTATATAATCTTTTATGTCCTTAAATATATTTGAAGTGCAATCCTGATACACATTGAGGTAAGAAGAGCCTTGTTCTGAATTTGCGTCTCTTCTGAAGCAGCTTGTTGACCTTCTTACCTCAAATGCATATGTTGGTTAGGATTATCATGTGAGCCCACAAAAAGACACCACTTCTTTGAGGAGGTGTTACCAGATGTGTAGTATTTTTACCCAGAGCAGTTCTATAAAACTTCTGCTTTGCATGTCTTGACTGACTACAGCTCTAGTAAATATCTATGTACCTATGTATATATTTATTAATTTTGAAGGACACGCTGATTGTGTGGTCTGAAGCAGAGAACTATGATCTGGCTCTTAGCTTTCAAGAAAAGGCTGGTTGTGATGAAATATGGGAAAAAATATGTCAGGTAAGATGTGTGCCTTGAATGTTTATCTGCCATAATTAATGCAATTAACAATACTAAATAATTATCGCCATTTTCCCCAAAAGTTTCACCTATTGAAATTCATACACTGTGTTTTCAGAATTGTAGCTGGAAATAATCTAATGTAGTTGGAAGTAGACTAAAATTGTCTACTGTAAGTAGATTAAATAATATAGCTATGTAACACTTTTGATTTGAATGCAAAAAGGGGCTTTAGGGAATACCACGGGGAAAAACAGCATACATCTACAGCTCCTTAAGCCAAATATATCTTTTCCTGAGATTATTTGCAGCTCTTCTAACAAATTCTGGATGAGTGCTATATTTATGTTCCTTTTTGCTCTGAAACACATTTCTTTTTATAAATTCAAAGCATTGCCTAGCCTTACTAAACAAAGCACCTAGACTTCTTGATTATGGACAAGTACAATAAAAAAGTCACCCACTGTTTTATATTGTTGGGGTGTAAGCAGATTCATAACTCACAAAATAAGTAGTACTAAGATATCAGGAGCAAATGTTTATATTCTAATCTGAGCTTATTTTTAGCTTTGCATATACAGGTAGTCCTCAAGAAAAAACTGCAATGGAGCCTGCCTATTATGGTCCCATGTTACAACTGGCATTAAGTGAAGCATTTCACCTAGTGACCCCCATCCCTGCTTTCCTCAGTGAATCATTAAATGAAAACGCAGGTCATTAAATGTAATTCAGGTTGGGGCGGCCCTTGGAGGCCTAGCCCACCTTCCCTGCCCCTCCCAAGACCTGCCTCATTCTCCCAAGATCCCTTTGCTCCATTTTCTGCTCCTGGGGTCTCCAAAGCCCTTTTTCCACTCCCAGCAGGTTTGCCCAGACCTTAGGACTGATTCCCACCCCACCAGGGCAAACACCCGCCTCCTCACCTTTTGAAAAACTGCAAGACTTCTAGAGCACTGGAATGGATTGCTTCTTTGCACAGCTGCTGGGTGCAATTTTGGAAGTGGCAACTATTTTGTCCTGGCCACAAAAGGGCCAGGACCTGCGATGTGGCCTGGGGACAAGTTGCTTTGTCGGGGGATCAATCGTAAGGGATAAATGTAGCCATCGTAACTTAAATTAGGGTCATATATAATATAATAAGAGTGTCTGTCATAACTGTGAATATTCCTTAACTCAGGGTCCCCAACCCCCGAACTGCAGTCCAGTAACTGGAATTGGGCCGCAGAAGTGATGGGTGAGCCTGTACATGCACACACTCATGTGCACAGATCCATTTGCATGACTGGCAGGCGCACACATTCACACGCACAGCTCAATTTGTGCAAGTGGCAAGTGGCTTACAACAAGTGGAGCTGTGCACACTTGCACGCGTGCCTACCACTCGCAAGGGACCATCCCCTCTTACCCACCCCGTTGGGCCAGGAAAGGTTGGGGACCCCGGCCTTAAGTGACCTTTCATATCTTGTGGACTACCTGTATAGATCAGAAAACTGGTAAACACCAATTTATAATAGAAGGCTCTGTCACCATCTGGAAAACCATAAAATATTTATATGCAGTCTTCATTTAGGATAAATTCAGGACAATTTACAACAGTTAAAATGAATATGTTGAACTAGAAATATTGTAAGTCAAAATATAAAAGTACATAACTACATAATATTCTGAGGCTGTACAGAAAGGTGTTACCTACTATTAGTGGTTACATAAAAAAAGTTATTTTAAGCATTTTGTTATGTTTAATTTTGAATGTATATATTCATTGGAAATACTAGCTACAACACCATAGCCTTTTATGTAATTGAACTCCTTGATTCATGACCTTGTTCTATAGTGCTTGGTAGTGTATTTAATTTTTCATGTGCTTCATTTTGCATTTATTGATGCAGATCTACCAAGAGTCCCTTGGGAGTTGGGCAGCATAGAAATACAACTAATAAATAAATAAATCTATAATTCTCAATTCTATTAAAATAACATTTTATAGTAATATATCTGTATATGGTTGTAGACATTTAGCAACTGAAATGGTATACTTTATAGTATAGTTTTCTTTCACTTAACAGGTTCAGGGAAAAGACCCTTCAGTGGACATTACTCAGGATCTTGTGGATGAATCTGAAGAGGAACGTTTTGATGATATGTCATCTCCAGGTCTAGAGTTACCATCCTGTGAATTAAATCGATTAGAAGAGATTGCAGAACTTGTGGCATCTTCACTGCCTTCCCCATTGCGGCGTGAAAAACTTGCTTTAGCACTTGAAAATGAGGGCTACATAAAAAAACTCTTAGAAATTTTTCATGTGTGTGAGGACTTGGAAAATACTGAAGGACTACATCATTTGTATGAAATTATTAAGGGAATCTTCCTCTTGAATAGAACTGCACTTTTTGAAGTCATGTTTTCTGAAGAATGTATAATGGATGTAATTGGATGTCTAGAATATGATCCTTCTTTATCACAGTCACGGAAACACAGGGAATTTTTGACAAAAACTGCAAAATTTAAAGAAGTTATTCCAATATCTGATCCGGAGCTGAAACAAAAAATACACCAGACATACAGAGTACAGTATATTCAAGATATGGTTCTACCTACTCCTTCAGTATTTGAGGAAAACATGTTGTCAACTCTTCATTCATTCATATTTTTTAATAAAGTAGAAATAGTTGGTATGTTACAGGTAAGTCTGGATATTTTTTTAAATTGAGGTTTTTTTTTTCATTTACAGGTGGTCCTTGCACCAGCCTTACTGTTAAAAGTAATATTTAATTAAACTTACATTTAATGCTGACAACATATCCTTCACAACAAAGTGCCATAAGCATTATGAATAGGGTGAAGAAAATAGTTTTGAATTTGAACCACTTCTACATATTTTGTTTTGAATGTGAAATCACTTTTTAACAGGCCAGTTTTACATTCTGATAATCTCGGAAGAGTTTTGTCCTTGAAAATCTTAGTTTTTAATTTGAAACATCTCCCAAATGATAACAGCAATCCATTCTGCACCAGCTGTTGGAATTCAGAACAGTTTGAATTTGAAATGTTTTTGCCTTTCTGTAAAACATCAGAGGTTGTTGACAATTGCAAGGCTTAAAATGCTAAATAGAAATATTTTGTTTCCTTAGAACAAACAGAATTTTTAATATATAACTTTTGGGCCTTTCTTAGTAAAAATGCAGAAGCGGTCTATAAAGCAAAGACAGATATTTTTACATTTTCCATAGCAAAAGGTGAAAGCATCTATGCATGAGCATGCTTGTTCAATTAATGTAGCGGCTGCATTCAGTTTTCTCAAAGATACGTTTTTTTATCAAGGGTTTATCAAGGATATGGTTCCTTGAGCTGCTGCTTTAGAGATGTGCTTTGAGAACATGTCTTCCATTTGTATTAGTCATTAGTAGAATCTTCCGAATTAATATGCTTTTTGAAAAATTGCATGGATTTTTCTCTCTTTAAAGAAAGATTTTTGTGCAAATACTATTGATTCCAACATGCTCTTTCTGAATAAGATTTAGGGAGGGAAGGTGTGCATTAGGAATGGTCTAGGACAACTCGCTATGGTCAAATCACCATGGCCAACTTCCCGTGGGATAACTTGCCCAGAGACAACTCACTGGGACAATTCAATGCTGAATTAATCATTTCATTTAGTTACTTTTATAATTGGTGATCAAATTATCGTCAGACTTACTTAACTCTTGTATTTCTAGATTGATTTAATTTTATTATTATTGACCACGGTTCTGTTGGAATTAATTTAACTTTTGTGTTTGTTGAATTGTCCTGTGGCGAGTTGTCCTTAGCAAGTTGGCTGTGGTGAATTGTCCCATTCCGTTACAGCCAAAGGGGACCATGTATGTTTTATAATCTACTACTCTGCTTAGGGCAGGATCCATTAAATTATCACTGGACATAGCCAACCAGCCTCTGTTTGAAGAACAGTTAACACCTTTGTGTGGCAGTCTCTTCCATTGTCAGACAGTTCATAAAGGAAATTCTACCTGATATTTAGACTGAAATGTTTCCTTGTAGTTTTAATCCATTGGTTCTGATTCTTTCCTCTGAGTTGGACAATAGAGAATAAGCCCATTCCAGCTTCTGTGTGGCAGCCCTAATTCAGATATTTTAAGTTCTGGATGGAAAGTGGTAGCAGATTTTCATGGTAATGTTTTGGTTCTACTTGATCTGTAGATAGCATGTGATCAGTCTGACCATAGGATCAATCCCCTTAGAGCACTTTTTACCTAGACTTTAGATATCACATTGCTAGTGTTTGTCCCTAAATGTTCTGTTACAGAAGCTAAATTGGGAGACTGTTGATTCCTTCTTATTCATCCAATGACAGTTTGAGATTATAAATCTGTTGACATTATAGTTCTGTTCTTCTTTTACACCCAAGAATACCATTATGGGCCTTTTGGATTTATTTGTTGGTGTCTAAGAGGCGGTGGAGAGGTGGATGGGACGCGGTGGCTCGGTAAGATGCTGAGCTTATCGATCAGAGAGGTCTGCAGTTCGGCGGTTCAAATCCCTAGTGCCACGTAACAGAATGAGCTCCCGTTACTTGTCCCAGCTTCTGCCAACCTAGCAGTTTGAAAGCATGTAAAAATGCAAGTAGAAAAATAGGGACCACCTTTGGTGGGAAGGTAACAGCGTTCCGTGCGCCTTCGGCGTTTAGTCATGCCAGCCACATGACCACGGAGACGTCTTCGGACAGCACTGGCTCTTCGGCTTTGAAAAGAAGATGAGCACCGCCCCCTAGAGTCGGGAACAACTAGCATGTATGTGCGAGGGGAACCTTTACCTTTACCTTTGCCTTAAGAGGCGGTAGCAGTAACCAGGAGTGCTTTTTAGTACCTCCTTGTTATATTCCAGTCAGGGACTATCTTGAGTGATTGGATCTGAGCTATTTCAGAGTGCAATGTGCTTTATCAGAGGAGAGTGCAAGTGCAATGTACTTTATCAAGAGCAGCCTCTGGAACTTTCAGTTGATAGAAAGTAGCACTTCCCAAATGCTGATATGGGCCAGAAAATGTGAAATCACTTCTAATTAAAATTGCCAAGTTTGTTTTCATAACAATAAATATGTCTGGAACCATGTTACATCATAACCTAGCATTCAAAGGAAGTATTGACTAAATAGTATTACAACAGATAAGGGTAACAATCACTGCCAGTACTTCAGAACAGAATATTTTTTCCTTCAAAAAAATCATTTCTACTATGCATTATAACTACTTGTTAAAATACTGTAGAGCAGACCATAGTTAATAGAAGACTGTCAGGCTTTGATCATCTGCTTGGCTTGCAGATACTTTCAGGACCATCCTTTTCAAATGGAATTGACCTGAAATACAACTTTCAGAGCTACTGAGAATGTTTTGTTTTGTGGGTGGGTTGGGAGAAGCAAAGAACCCAGAAAAGTCTCCTAAAACCAGATGTCAACCATAATGATTTTATGAATGCTTGTTAAGACAAGTTGTATCAAAGAATAGAAGAGAATATACAGAGCTCAGGGTTGAACTGTGAAGTTCTTGATGCTTTCTGAGCATGGTTGTTTGCTTGCAAACATTTCATTACTTGACTAGGTAACATCATCAATTCTAGGGATGTTATCAGAGAACTGATAACAGGTTTAAAGGACATGGGCTCTCTTGGTTTGGTTTAGGTTATTTATTATTAGGGATACGTTATTCAATTTTCATATTTATATTTACATTATTAATCACTAGAAAATCTTTGTGATTACAGCATTACAAAAGTTTGATAAATCAGAAGTATCTACTGTGAGTCTTTTTGTGGAGATAATAGGAATTTGATTGTTGTACCATATGGTGAAAAATTGTCATTCCTTTTCATAGCATTTTGTTATTTTGAGATATGACTGGTAAGGCTTTATTCAGATATACAGTCAAACCTCGGTTCGTGCCTGCAATCTGTTCCCGGACTGCGGGCGTGAACTGAAATGGTCGCGTTCTGAAGCGATCCTCACTGCGCATGCGCAGAAGGGAAAAAGGCAGGGAAAGGAATCTTTCCGCGCCATTTTTTTGTTTGCCAACCGAATTTTGAGTCAGGAACCGATTCAAAACTCAGCTGGCTTTTTTGGTCGTGTTGTGAATTGGTCGCGAACGGAGGTGTTCATGAACCAAGCTTCCACTGTAGTATATTTTATTTCAAAAGGTCAATGTTCTTAAACCATTTAAACAAGTCATATAATCTTCACGTACAATACTAAATCTCCTTTGATTCTTAAAAACTGGTCTATTTACCTTCTTTGTTTACTATCTTGGATAAGATTAGAGGTTGTTAGTAGATTAGAAATAGAAAAAGATATGATACAAATATTTCTAGACAGAATAAAAGCTTGAACAAGTAATAGGGCTGTAATGTATAGGAATAAATGTGGAATGGTAATGTAATACAACAGAAAACACAACAAACATTTTAAAAAGTAAGGTGATATGGTGAATAGATACATCGGTACCTGCCAGATAGGAATTATTCTGATTAAAACTCAGTTTTAATTAAGCTGCTACTCAGATGATAAATTAAGTGCATTCTTGTTTTTTGACACCTTAGCATATATTAATTTCTACTCAAAGATAAGGTATGTGTTTATCTTCTAAGTATGACTTATGAAGCATTTTTGTTTTTTTCTGATTAATGTTAATACTGTAAAATAATTGGATGCTGATATTTAATACTAAAGCACAAGCAAAGCTGAGAAATCGTTAGGTGGTAAACCAATTTCATTTCCAGTTTAATTAAGTATGACTGGAGGATATTTTTTTCATAAGTTTAGACAAGAATCATCATTACTAAGCAGTTTTTACATTGTATTAAAAAGCTTGTTTATATTGTTTATGGAATAATGATTAATCAAAATAATGGTTTAATAAAATTAATTTCAATTAATGAAATGTATTTCTGAATTGTTTTTCATAGATGTTTTTTTTTTAAAAAGGAGAACTTAAACTGAGTTATCTATCTTTTTCTTTATGTTTGCATTGTTTATAATATAAAAAAGAAACATTGTTTCCCAGTTTTATCAATCCCTATTGTACAGGTAGTCCTCCACTTACAACAGTTCATTTAGAGACTGTTCAAAGTTACAATGCTCTGAAAAAAGTGACATGACTCTTTTTCACACAACCCAATGCAGCATCCCCATGGTCATGTGATCAAAATTCAGACACTTGGCAACTGATTCATATTTACAATGGTTGCTGTGTCCCAGAGTCACGTGGTCACCTTTTGCAACCTTCTGACAAGCAAAATCAATGAGGAAGCTAGATTCACTTAACTGTGTAACTAATTTAAGCACAGTGATTTAGTTAATAACTATCGCAAGAATGGTCATAAAGTGGGATAAAACTCAATAACTGTCTCACTTAGCAACTGAAATTTTGGGCTCAATTGTCGTAAGTTGAGGACTAACTATATTTTTCAGGATTACTATGGTAGGCATTCCTTTTCATGATCAATAGTGGACATTCAGAATAATTTTTCTTGAGCCTATATGTTGTCTCTGTTTCATTATCTAATCTGTGTTCCATATCCTATATTTCTTGTACTTCTGTCATTGTGTTTTAGAAAGAAGGATAAGGGCTTGATGGGGGATGTGTACATTGATATCAACTGTAGATCTGCTCTGTGTCTACCATCTCCAGACCCTGGTCATCTGTAGAATATATTTTGGTTTACTCCTAGTGATATCTCCAAGATAGACCCCTTCTTAATAGCAGAGAAAAAAATATTATATTTTGAAGAAATGTATTTACATTTTAAACATCAATTTTAGTTATTTAAAATCTTCATTTTATTTACCTGGCTTATGATGCTATGGTGTCAAAAAGGTAAAGTTACTTTCTATAGTATTATTAGGAATTTCATGCCGTTAGATGCAATAAGAATGTATTTGGAATAATATAAGTAAGGAATGATGTATGTATGTTTCAAGGAACTATTAAAAATAAACCACCTGTGAAGAATAAAAGATCACATTCTGAAATATGATGAAACAGAAGCGAAGACCATTGTCTTCCTTCCTTAGAGCAATAAACCTTATTTTCATATATAAAGTTCTAATTTTATTTGTTTATTTATTAGGGATTGGCTTTTGATGGTCCATGTTACATTCTGAAATAGTAATAGTTTTAATTTAATGTTCAAAAATGTTATTCCTACTCTTTAAAACTGGTCCATTTTTAGTTTTAGGAATGGGAGATAATTGTTAAAATAGGTCTAACTATTCAAGTACCATTATCTTTGGATATTTTTAAATAGGTATTTTGATTAAAGTGAAAATTAAATAGCATTTTGTTTGTTAAAAAGTTAATATTTAAGACATCCTCTGAACACAGAAAAACAACAGAAACTGAAGAGCAAGTGCTCTCTGCAAAAAACCTTGGTGATATATAATGACTTACGTCTTGAAATACAATTGATCCTGGTCACTTCTTAAACATTCTCAATGATTGAATGGTAAATCTTAGGACTGTTTCATCATTAGATTCTCATGCTCAGTGATCTCTTGTTTAGAAAATGTGTATGTACCATGATTATTGTAGACAGTATCTTTGGGTTCTAAAATTAATGGGAATTTATTCTTAGAGCAAAATGAAATTTATTTTTTACAGTATTTTTAAATTGAGCAAATACCAATGATCTATATACCGTACTTGTCCTTTCAAATTACCAGATTTGTCCCTGGTGCTTTGTTTCCTAGAGGGGAATGATGGAAGATACATTATAGATATTTAGTTTTAATTCAAATTTGTGAACATAATTTGTGTGATTTCTGTTTTATTTTCATAGGAAGATGAAAAATTCTTGACAGACCTATTTGCACAACTTACAGATGAAGCTACAGATGAAGAGAAAAGACAGGAATTGGTAGGAATGTTTTTATAAATGATTAAAAAGGCAGTTGCTGCATTATCTTTAGTGATAAACATGGTTCTTTTTCTGTGTTTCAGGTAAATTTCCTTAAAGAGTTTTGTGCATTTTCTCAAACATTACAACCTCAAAACCGGGATGCTTTTTTCAAAACATTGTCAAATATGGGCATACTTCCAGCACTAGAAGTTATACTAGTAAGTTTCCAAACTAGGTATCTTAATTTGTGTAACTTTTTTCAGCCTTCTATAATGCTAAATTTAATTTTTGGGTGGAAATACAGTGTATATGTGATTTATATTCTGTCCTATCATGATCCAACCGAGAAATAAAAGAGAACAGAGCAAAAAAACAGGCAAACAGAAAAAAAGAAGAAAAGTCTAAAAAACTCTAAAGTTTTTAGTCATTTTGTTTGTCTTACACAAAACCACAGAAACAAACTTGAACTGCAATATTGTCAGAATGGAGAATATTTTAAGATTGAGGCAGTACATAGAAAATAGAAAATGAAATAATAAATAAGTAAATTAAAACAATGAAAAATAAATTTTATGCCTTTCCATCACAGTCTGTTTTTGTTTGTTTGCAGGGCATGGATGATGCCCAAGTACGTAGTGCGGCTACTGATATATTCTCATATTTAGTTGAATATAACCCGTCAATGGTACGAGAATTTGTCATGCAAGAAGCTCAGCAGAATGATGATGTAAGTATCTTTGGTGATGTGTCCATTAATAAGGAATATGAATAAAATTTGTTTCAGAACTGTTAATTGAGTTACTTTTGTATAACTTACAAGTGGCTAACAGTTATATAAATTTGTGGCTCTCAGTTTTGCATAACATACAGTAAAACTGTTCAAACTTCTTGAGATCTGTTGGATTATAAATTCAGTAATATCTATTTAATTCGATGAAACTTTATAGAAAAAAAATCTCATCTAAATAATCTGTCAATGACTTCCTGCAAGTGAATTTACAATTTAGGATTTAATTTGGGGGATATACAATCATTTCCAAAATTTATTTTCTTAGCACATACTTCTTTGTTTTCTCCCAGGTCTACAACTGTGGTTCAGTATTACTTATTTATCAGCACTAATCATTATTGTTACAAATGAGATTTCCTTATATAGCTAGTATTTACAAATCAATTTCTTTAAATTATTATTTGAGAATTCTACTTATTAACTCTAATGCTAATCATATTGAAATCTTATAAGCAAGAATTGGGCTACTAAATTTTTTCTCAATTTACAACTGTGATTGATCCTGGAATTACAGTTGTAAGTTGTGCCAGTCATTAAGTGAGTCATCTTGTGACTGATCCAATTTTATAACAGTTTTGCAGTGGTCATTAATCACCTTAATTCTTTAAGTGACTCACGGTCATTAAGCAAACCCGTTGTCCATAATTGGCTGGTTTTTGCTGGAAGCAACTGATTAACAGAGTTGGGAGGGACCTTGTAGATCATCTAATCCAACCACCACTCACCCCACCCAAGCAGGAGACCCTACACCATTTCTGACAGATGGCAGCCTAGTCTCTTCTTGAAAGCTTCCAGTGATGAAGCTCCCACAACTTCTGAAGGCAAGATGTTCCATTGGTTGATTGCTCTCACTGTCAGAAAATTTCTCCTTATTTCCAGTTTGAATCTCTCCTTGTTCGGTTTCCATCCATTTATCCTTGTCTGGCCTTCAGGTGCTTTGGAAAATAGGTTGACCCCCTCCTCTCTGTGGAAGCCCCTCAAATATTGGAACATGGCTATCTTGTCTCCCCTGGTCCTTCTCTTCACTAGACTAGCCATGCCCAGTTCCTGCAACCATTTATCGTATGTTTTAGCCTCCAGTTCCCTAATCATCTTGGTTGCTCTTCTCTGCACTCTTTCTAGAGTCTCTTCCACCACACTATAAAAAAGTGTGGTGACCAAAACTAGATGCAGTACTCTAGGTGTGGTGTTACTAAGGCTTTACAGAGTGGTATTAGTACCTCCCTTGATCTTGATTGTATCCCTCTGTTAATGCAATTTAGGATTGTGTTGGCTTTTTGGGCTGACTTACTATGAATCACAGTCCTTAACTTGAGCCAGCCTTCCATAACCTGGGATCCTCTGAATATGTTAAATCCTAAATCCCATTATCCCCAGCTTCAGGCTCATCCACAGGGTGCGACCCATAAAGCCAAGGCGGCAGGGTCACTGTTTTTGTTGTGTTTCCGTGTTACAAAATGCACAAGCGCGCAAAAGAGTCTGATCCCCGGACTGCCGTTCTTAAGATGCTTGGCTGTATTTAGATCGATTTGGCCGGTGTCACTCAGACATTGTTGAGGCTCAATTAAACATTGGCTGAGTTCCCGTCACAGAATGCAAGACTTAAAGTCACACAGGTGGACAAAGGTAGATTTTTCACTGACCTGGTTAAGTAGGTGGTGTGAAGCCAACTCATGTGGTGGCATTCGTTTCAAGGAGTGAGAAAGGGACAATTCCAGTCTTACTTCCCACTATTCACAATATATGATTTTGGCTGCAAATCATACCCACATTTTATCAGTTCTCTGGATGGCTCCCATTTACACCTTCCTAGAAAAGGCACCAAGTCCTTTGATACCCTGATCTGGAGACCACCGTGGAGGTTCACAAGTGGTCCTCAACTTATGGCCATTTGTGGGGTCTGTAGTACTCTCTAAGCTTTGTTGTTTTCTTGAAGATGTTTCATTACCCAACTAGGTAACATCATCAGTGATAGAAGGAAGGAGGAGGAAGGAGGAGGAGAAGAAGAGGTGGTGGTGGTGGTGGTGGAGGAGG
>JANHJO010002750.1:44805-55649 GCA_032468235.1 Pseudoxyrhopus heterurus
CACTGGATATTTTTAAGAGATTGGACAACCATTTGTCTGAAATGGTATAGGGTTTCCTGCTTAAGCAGGGAATTGGGTTAGAAGACCTCCAAGGACTGTTCCAACTCTGCTATTCTGTTATACTACTATTGTCAAGATATAGCTGTAATCTAATGCCAACTTGGATTTGCTATTATTTTTAGATCTGGTTATAACACTGTTGAATCATAAAAGCAAGTTAGCAAGAAAAACTTGTCTGAATTAAATTTATCTGATTGTTTTTGGATAATAAATAGATATTGATGTTATCAATATAATAAATAGGTATTATCTATCTATAGACAGAATAACTATTGTATCTATTCAGCAATTCTTCTGTGAGTCACTTTCAACAATGAATACAACATAAATTTGTAATAAGTGAAAGTAATGCAGAACATATCAGTAGTCAGCAGCAGTTCATAAAACAGGTAAAAGAATAATTAAAACTTTACAGCAGAGCTAAAATTTAGTCTGTTAAAATTCAGAGATTTAAAAAGCTTTGGAAAAATTAAAAATCTGCATCTAGTACTGTAAAACAATATAAAAAATTGCTAGGCAAGCCATTCATTCCACTAAAGAATATTGTTACCTACTTAGTAGATTCGTATCTCTGCATTAGTTGTTACTTCTACCTACTCACAACCACATAATGTATGTTGTAGTGCGTAGGTATAGGTAACAACTAATGTCCTTTCCATTTGGGGGAAAGCTGGTGATAAAATATCATTGAAATAAGCAAAGGTACTCTAGTAATGTGATCAGGTTATATCTTTATCCTATTTGCTTAATAGTCCAACTTGTCACAGCAGTGTTTGTTTTACATTCTAGTTAAAGAAAGTGAAGAAAAGGAGGTCCTTCTGAAAACTAACATTTCTGGTCGCCAGAGTCCAAGTTTTAAACTTTCCTTCTCAAGTGGTACAAAGACTAACCTCACCAGCCAGTCATCAGCAAGTAATTTGCCTGGGTCTCCTGGATCTCCAGGATCTCCTGGGTCACCAGGATCTCCTGGATCAGTTTCTAAAAGCACATCTCAGATGGCAGCTATAACTACAAAGGTACTTCTTTTCCTTTAATCTGATCGTGCCTCAGAATTATATTTTCCATATTATTCAATCAATCCACACAGTTACCATTGTGCAAATAAAATTGTCATTTGTTTGAATAGAGTTTATGTTTCTTTCTCTGGTTTTGTATCTGCTTAATAATTATCTGCTTTAAAATAATTATCATTGTTACTTTGTCTGGTTCCCCTTTATTGCTTTTTATTATCCATGTTGGAAATGTAAAGAATAATTTAGGGGTCTCCAATCCCGGTCTGTGACCCAGTGATGGGCCGCAGCCCATTCAGAACCAGGCTGCAGAAGTGGTGGGCAAGCGCATAAGCATGAAGCTGTATTTGTGAAAGTGACAGGTGTGTGTGAAACCATCCCCTCCAGCACCCCTACTCCACTACCCCCGCTAGTCTTCCAAGCCAGAAAGATTGGGGACCGCTAGAATAATTGATAGAAATTAATCTAGTAATGATTAAGAGATTCAGGTCAGGGCTCTCTGAGTTTCTTAACATGATGGGTAAAATGCATACTTTTAGAAAACCTACAGAGGATTCACTATAGAGGATTTCACCTGAGGATACTAGGTGAAAACTGCCTTCCAATTTACCTTCTCTCAGTTCTTCTTCAGTCTCCAAATTATTAGAGACATTGAGACTGTTCTATACTTCAGCGGTCTTAACCCTTTGGTTGAATCAGTCTTATTTGTGGTTCAACAAGAGCAATGGAATTACGAAAGTCTTTCATAAAAGTTAGGGCTAATGTAATCTTTCCATCCCATTCAATAGATCTACATTCTAGAGTGACCCCTCCATTCTCTCAAGATACACCGGCTTATTTTGTAGTTTGGACTGTATGTCTCCATTGGTTTGGGCATTTATTTATTTGTTCTTGGAGACTAACAGTTTCACTTAAGTGTATCTGCCCATCCAGTCAAATCGGATAAGAGTAGATATACTCCACATTTTTTCCTTTAAATGTTGCCATCTTGTGAGACTCAGGAATCACACTTTTTCCATAGGTTCCCTACCCTGGGGAACGCCCTTTCCCCTGAGATCCAGCAAGCCTCTGTCCTCTTGAACCTCTAGAAAGTTGTAACAAGCTGGCTGTTTCCCCAAGTACTAGAATACAATAAAGTTGGACTTGATGTAAAAAAATTATATATATTTGTCATAGTCAGTTTTTAGGACATGTTATGAACAGCATTCATTTAGTAGTAAAGGCAAGACAAAAACCTAAGAAATAAATATTCTGAGTTTGCCTTACATGAGTGCTAAAGAGACATCATTGTATGTTTTAAGATGTAGATAAACTCAGATTAGACAGAACATGTGGTAGGGTAACAATTCATAATCTTTAAATTTCAGGCACCTTAATTCTTTACAAATCACCTAAGCATTTCTTAATTGTAATAATGCTAATGCCATTTACAGAGTTCCTGCATTAATAATACTTGGTGGTGATTCAGTATGTTCATAATTTCTAATTTAAATACTGTAAACTTTAAATATTGTAAATATTATAATTTAAATATAAATATTGTAATTAAATATTGTAAATATTGTGTTTTACAAGTTTATCAAAATACTATAGTTCTACATGAAACAGTTCATTTTATTAGTAAAAATTTATAAATAAAACTCAGTTCAATTTATAAATGGTTTTTCATTTTTTCAGAGAGGACTAGTTGGGCTAGTAGACTATCCTGATGACGATGAGGAAGAGGATGAAGAAACTCTCCCTTTGACACAGAAAACAAAGTTAGAGTCTTCATAATGACAAGTGTGAAGACCAGTATGGATTTTGATATAAACTAGGTTTCCAGAGTGGAAGTCCATATTATAAAAATAATAAACTGTAATGAATTACTGTGTATAACACAGATCAACTTCAAAACAGATTTCTGCTAATCAGTGCCAATTTGGCAGAGCAGAAGAAGAGGAAATACTACGCTTTATGGAAAAACATGCCTTTGACCTCTCCAGCTTGGACCACACATTGCCCTTTTCTCAGGGAAGGAAATGGAAAATACAATGCCAACAGGGCAGGAGTTTTGATGGTGGAATTCTGGATTGGCTGTTCAGTTGTTACAATCAGATTATGATTTCTTGGACCATGTACGAGATTTTGAAGAAAAGGCTTCTCTGCCATAATTCTTCATTAGCTAAGAATGCCAGCAGTTTCTTTATATAAAGAGACCTGCCTTTAAAACCACACATTCTGAACATTTTAGTCAAAACTTCAACAGATTTAATAAAAAAAAACTCTTTTCGGGGAGGGCTCAACATGTTTCCTCTTTTTTTAATCTGTTCCCTTTTGCCCTTTAAACTGCAGATTTTTGTTTGGAGATGAGGGATATATCTGTCCCTTAATTAAAAGATTGAATGGAATTCTAGATGTCACTTTTATGTCATAATTTTATTTTTATTTTGCCCCGAGTGTATGCTTGGTTGTTGAGTATATATTTGGGACCATTAAAATTTTTTGATGTAATATAATCTCACTGTTGTGCTGGTACCTGTTTCATATGTGTAATTCTGTTCTACATCACATTTCCTAATGTGTTTAGAATTTTATGGGAGATGGTATAGTTTTTATTGAAAAAGAGCAAATTAATCTTGCCACTATGTGCATACAAAAGCAATACTATTTTGTGACTAAATATTTTATATTAAACTTTACATCATCAACTGTCTTGAAACAATTCAGGGAAATAGGTTGATTTTTTTTTTACCAGAAAAATACTTTTTAAGTAATCTATAAATATGAAATTAGTATTCCAAAGAGATTTTGAAATTTCTTAACTCGGAACATACTGGTATGTTTAAATTCAATTTAAAGTGGTTATCAAGAGTACAGTCATACTAACACATTTGAATTTTGAAAATAAAAAAAATTAAAATTAAGGACTACAGTATTACTGGTATTTTTTAAAAGTGATTCCCTTTGGAATACCAGTTTTAATGTTGCACATTATTCTGGGCTTATGACATTTTTATGAGAATTCATTCTTGGTAAGAAAGTAAGTTATTCTGGAAAAGAAATAGTTATCATTGCCTTATTGCATACTAGACTAATATCCCAATTAAAAACTGTTATACAGATTTTATTTGAATGCACTTAGGATCCTAGTCATCAAAATATAGCAATTTTTCTGTAAAAGTGCAGGTTTCAGGTATGATTTATATCTCCTCATTTCTTCACAGTTTAGAAGACTTATTCTTTAGGTTAAAACTTGACATAAAATTCCAATGCCTGAGTATTGTGCTTTAGAATATTGTCTTGGGTTTTTTAGATGTATTAGCTGCTCAGTTTATATATATTTGCTGTTTATCCTAATAACACAATTCTCGAACAATCCACCAGGGAATAAGGAGACATGCATGTTGTTGCTTCCAGTGATTTACTATCCATACCATGGATAATTGTGAGCAATGGTTGATGGCTAGCACAGGACTGTGTTATTGCTAAATTGATTTCTTCCTAATTTTATTTACTCAATGACAATCATCTTGTTGTCCTCATGAGATACTTACGTATAGGTAAGGAAGCCATGGTATGGTCAAAACATGAAAACTGAAACAGACTGGTTCCAGTGGCAGAGGAGCATGACAAGGCTGTGTACTCTCCCCTTATTTATTCAACTTACATGCTGAAGCTGGATTGGAAGATGATGAATATTGCATGCAATTTGCGTGGGCACAAATTAGACTAGTGATGCCTATGTTCCTCCATCAATGATGCTGCCCCTTATCTCAACCCTAGCCCAACATTTAAGTAGTCTTATGTCAAATCTTCACATTCCAGAAAGCAACGAGTTTCCTGCTTCATATATCAAAGCAAGGAATATAAACTATTTAATTACATCTCCCTCCAAGGAGACCACACCAGCTTTGAAAATCATTGAGAGATTCCTAAGATGTGCTTGTATTTTAGGACAGAATATAGGTAATCCTTGCTTACCAAACACATTTGGAACTGGTAGTTCCATTGCTAAGTGCTACAGTTGCCAAGCCAAAAAAACAAAAACCCCACATGATTGTACTGGACTTATGACATTGGAGTAGTATTTGTAGCCCGGGTTGTAGGTTTTGGCAGGGATTTGTTCTCTGAGTTTGCTGTTTAGCTCTTGGGTGTTTCGTTATGAAACTAGGTAACATCTTCAGCAGGATTTCTGGGTGAAGTGTCTTGTTCAATCTGAGAACCCAGATCGTTGGGGGCAATATGCTGACATTGTAAACCGCTTAGAGTTGCAAACCCTGATAGGCGGTATATAAATACAGTGCTATTGCTATTGTTCATTTATATAGGTCCTGGGTGGTTGATTGGTCTTAACACAAGGCCAACCTCTTTCACCCAAAACCCCCACTGAAGATGTTACCTAGTTTGGTAACAAAACATCCCAAAGCTAAACAGCAAGCTCAGAGAACAGACCTCTGCCAAAATCTTCTTAGGTATATTGCATGAAAGAAACTGACCTCTATGGCTGAGCAAGGACTTGAACACTAGATCTCTCATCAAAATTGAACACTTTTAAATGGCACACGGTCTCTCTCAGTTGATTTTAGTTAATTTTAATTGACTCCATTCTTTTAAAATGCTGCCTTGCATTTGAGAGGAAAATGTCCCTCTTTATGAAGCTGTTAATTTTTTTAATGAAAGCATAAGAAGAGGGGTTAAGCTACAATTTGGACTTCATTTTCCATTCCAAAACAAATATATTTGTTTTGATATTCTGAAGATGGAGAATAAAATGGTTATCTTAGTTATCTTTCAATTTAGTTTATTACTTCTTGAATATATAGTGTATACATTTACAGTAAACTCCCATTTTCTGAAAACAAATATAGGATCATATGGCATCAGGATCTTCTGTATTTTTAACAAGGGTTAGATTATTCCAGGAACTCAGTACTTGTTTATATCACTATGAGGTTAAATTTATTTTAAGAATTTTTCCTTTTTTTGGTTTCCCCAAAATTCCTGCTTCTAATCTAAATCTACAAAACAGTAAAAAGGTTGAAACCAGTTGCAAATAGTGCTTGCCCACTGATTACTTGGGTATATGTATAAATGACAAAATATGTCAACTACAAATAAACCAGCTTTATTTTTATAAATAGCAATCAGTTCATAATCTGGCCTGTATTTCCAGCAATGTAGATTTTTTTGCAGATTTAAATATATTTACTTTAAAAAAAGTAGTAGCTACAATTTTGTCATGCTTGTTAATCATCAAGAAACATTTTATGTGATTTCTTTTTAAATTCTGAGAATGGCATGGCTTGCCATCCCTTTAGTTTTGTCCAGCCATTTTCTAAAACCAAAATACTTTTACCTTCCCCCTAGTAAATACTTCTAGAAACGTATGAGCAAGGAAGCTTTTGTTGATGCTTGGAATGGTTGCTGAGAGACGGTCAAAGGCAGGCAATTACTTTGTTGACAATTGGCACATAGTATATTTCAAATGTTTTCACACAGGAAATTCCTTTCAACTCCAAAACTGTTTGAATATGCCTAGGGAAACAGCCATATCAAAACATTCACATCTAGAGTTAACAAATCTTCAGTGAAAAAATAATGTTACCACTAAATGGCAGGAAAGCAATTCAGAAAACAGTTTGCTTTTATCTAGTGACTGACTGGATTTTTTTCAGCCCAAATCTGATTGTCTTACCTAGTTTTCAGACTTTCTGATTTGAAACAGCATTGATGAAGCTTGATGGAAATTTTCATTAAAAAAAAGAAAAGGAACAATTGGTTTTAAAAAATGGTGGACACCACCACTGTTGTGTTGTGTTGTATATACAGTACCTTTATTCAAATCAGAAAAACCTAACAACTATTTAATCCTATATGTGTCTACAAGTAAGGTCCATGATGCATACTAGAATTTATTTCGAGATACCTGCTGATTTGAGGGATCCTTGATGCTCTCTGAGCTTAGTTATTTTCTTGCACACATTTCGTTACCTAAACTAAGTAACAGCATCAGTGCTAGCATTTCATTACCTAGTTATGAAACATCTGCAAGAAAACAACCAAGCTCAGAGAACACCAAATATTCCTAATTTCAATCCTGAGCAACATACTCTCCTTTATGGTGTGTTGATTTTTCTTAAGGTTTAATAAAATATACCTGCTAGTGTTTGTAGATGCTTGATCCCCTACTCTAAGTTGAACTAGTGTTAGCAGTTCACTTGAATTCCTTTTATATGTACAATTATGTTCTCTGTTGGTTCTGAACAATGGCTTAATGATACATCAAACTAAAAAGATACATTCACAGATCTTTTAAGCAATGATTTATATTCTGTATAAATGAGTTTGTGTGTGTGTGTGCGCACGCACATGCACACACACATACACACATGATATACAAGGGGGCTAATATCGTAGCATGACAAATAACAAAAACACAAGCCAGCAAAGGTAGTGATGAAAGTGCAACAGTTAAAAGTGTTTGTTAAAAGCAAACATTTAAGGTAACAACGCTACCATTCAGAACAGAATAAGCAAATACTTGCCGAGTTTATCCAGCTGCAAGCAATGTCTATTTTCAATCTGGGAGGGGGGGTTGCATCACTTTTGTATTGTGTGTGTTTTGTTTGAAATTCCCCATTAGCTATGATCACTAGGATATTTTTTTTTCTGACATAATAACCACTAGATGGTGCAAATATATTACTGCAAGGTCTTTATTTGTTACTGTAAAATGCACCGTATTTTACCTTTTGTAAACTAAATCACCATGTTTAAAGCTTCAGATTCATGATGTATCAGTTTTTAAGACACCAGAATTATATTTATATAAAAGTTGGTAGGTACTATGTATGAAATCGAACCACTTGCTATATCCCCATAAAGCCCAAATGTTTATGTCGTATAGTTTTTCACTCTTCTTCAAATTTCCAGTAGCTTCTCTCCTGATGTTCTTTCTACCAGGAACACAAAGACTGAATGAAATTCATAGAGACTATTATTCATTTGCGGGAGGAAATCTGAAAATTATCCACATTTTTATTTAACAAATTTTTCCAGATGGACAGATGTCAAATAATCGCATCAAAGAAACAGCATCAGGAGAAGGAGAAGAGAAATGGAAGAAAGAAAAAATGATACAGTATGGTTGAGGCCGTACTGAAACCTAATAGAGTGCCTGCCAAACTTGTCATTAAAGTTCCTGCCTCATTTATGCATCTCACAATGCTAAACAGTAATGTGGTAAAAGCAACAGACCCCTTTCCTGCTTTTTCATGCTCTAAAACAGGGGTGTCAAACTCACTTGGTCACGGCGGTGTCATGTGACGTATCGGGACTTTTTTCTCCTTTGCTAAACTGGGCGTGGGTGTGGCCAGCACGTGACACATCTGGCCCACGAGCCGGGAGTTTGAGAACCATGTTCTAAAACAATAATTTATAAAACTATATCTTGGAGGGAGTTCCTTTTTAAAAAATGTCAGTTTCACCAATCAAAACTACGCATTACCTTGAAAATAAGGCAGACTGATAATATCACTGTCCAACTGTATAGACAGGCATTTCCTGATTGTCAATTAGACTACAATTTCCAAAGCTGCAACTATTTCCTGATGTGCATACGCAGTAGGCTTCTGAAATGTTAGAAGTCTGGCTGTCTCGTACTTATTAGCAATGGAAAATAATGCAGATTCAAATTTCCAATACTACTGACTTGGCAAAATCTGTCCAGGGTCAGGACTATATACAGTAAACAGGAAGTGATTTCCTATTTGATTACAATGTATTTATTAAGATAAAGACTGTTCTCAGCTTTCAATAACAAATTACCACCTGTTCAGTACATAGTTTCCCCCAAATGCCTTTAGTCCATCTTTTAAAATCTTTTTTTTTTTTCAGCCAAACTATATTTCTCAACATTGCTAACTTGGAGAAATGTGGACTTCAAACCCCAGGATTCCCCAGCATGCAGGATATAAGGAGTTGGGAGGAGGGGCAGAGCTTTGCGCTACTCATGACACCTATCTTGTTCATTTTTTAAGTTCTCCTCTAAAAGCATCTGGCTAGATATCACAGTAGTTAAAATATTTGAGATAAATATACTTTTAATTTATACTATATTTGTATTAAATCAAAATATCTTTTGAAATCATTTGTAACAAATCCACTGGGTGGATTGTGATTTATAGAGTAGCGGTAAAAGCATTTGTTTATAGGAATACTGGGAGTTGAAGCCTACCTATCTTAAACTTGGCAAGGTTGAGAAACTTTTTAAGTTTTCAAAAGTGCAGTTAGTACATCTCTGCCCTTGTCAGCTAATTTTAAGGAAGTGGTCAGAAGGAAGGACAAAATAGGAAACTTTTAAACTGTATTCCAACATCCAATAAGTCAAACACTAATTGAACTTGGTGTAGAAGCCAAGTTATGTTTCCAGAGGTTAAACATCTCAGACAAGAGAAAATTAGGAAGGACTTTCTTCCTACTGAAATACCTGGTACATGGTTAACCCATCCTCATGCCCTCCAGATGTGTGAAGTTTATAACTTTTATTTAACTCAAACTATATGTCCATTAACTCTACTGACTGGAATGAGGAGTTGGGGCTGAAGGATGCTCTAGACAAGCTTCTATTTTTAGCACCAATGTCGTCCTCAGCAGCACCAGACTAGTAAAAGAATTAGTTCATACAACATACTAAATTGAAAGTAAGTAAGCTGTTTATAGTACAGTTATTTAATTTAGCAAATTAATGTTAACTGTCCTGTGTTTGGGCAAATGCAATCCTTGTGATCTATGTAGGTGTGGGGAAATATGACAGATGTTCTAAACCACAACACTAGCCTTATCAAGTTTAGAAGAGCACTTTATTGTAGTTGTTGTCAACTTACAAGGATTAAGGAAAAGCATCCACAGCAGTGTTTCTCAATTTTTGCACTTGAAGATGTGTGGACTTTAAACTCCCACCATTCCCATGCTGGCTAGGAAATTCTGGGAGTTGAAGTCCACACATCTTCAAGTGGCAAAAATTGAGAAATACTGATTTATGGTATGATATGGAACCTGCAATGTAATTGACTTTTCAGCTAAAAGGACTGTCCCTTTGAGTTCCAAAAGAGTAATCTAGTTATTTTGCTTCTGCTAAATCTATTAAAACCTAATAAATATACTTGCTAGACTGTGTTTCTACAATATTCTACACACAAGCTAATTTATATTTGTTGCATGAAGCAATTTTATGATTCTGCATATTACACAAGTCCAGAAATTTGATTCTACAACCGTCCATCTCAACAAGTGACTCTGGGCAGCATACATCAAACATAAATTTGTATTACTACCATAAATCCCAAGGGAGTGTGTTGTGTGAACATAACCACAATTATCCCCTTTTTGTGTATTATGTATTTGTCTCCATTCCTTCTATTAGCGGTCCATCTAACTAAATGTGAATCTACCATTCCTACAGAAGATAGGTAGTAAGTAATAATAGTACATTATATATTAATAAGAAGAAAGCAAGTTATTAAGGCACTTTTGTATGTTTTATTATTAAAAACTATTTCTGTAGGAAAGAGCTTCCTTACAGACAGCAAAAGCCAAGACAACCGGATGTTGTCTTTATGGTTCCCACCATTAAGAGCAGCAGTTTCAGCAACAGCTGTAATCTGCATTCTCCATCATCACCCTCCCTAAATTTATTCCTGGGACTGTGGAGTTTAACCTATCTATCTATCTATCTATCTATCTATCTATCTATCTATCTATCTATCTATCTATCTATCTATCTATCTATCT
>JANHJO010002750.1:58920-71386 GCA_032468235.1 Pseudoxyrhopus heterurus
AGTTTATAATACTTGAATTATAATTCAAATAAATATAAACACTGCAGCTTCCAAAACAAAATTAGTAAGTACCAGTATGTTTCATCTTTTAAAAGCATTTTCTAAAATGTTTTATTTTGTGTTTTCTGGCAGGTAAAAACGTTTGGACTACTAGGGTGTGATAACGAAGACAAACTTGCAGTGTATATGAATCTAGCAGATGGAGTCTTCCTGAATAAAATAATGTTGCAAGTGTAAGTTACCCCAACACTTTCTGTTTCATGTTATATATTTCGCAAAAAAGAACAGCACATAAAAGATAATCTGTTATATTGTGCCAATTATTAAGCAAAAAGGAGTTCTTGTTACATAACATTAGAGCACATCCTGACATACACATGGTCTCTTATGAAAATCCTGATACCTCCAGTTAAAGATTTGTAGAAAATGGGCAGAGAACGTTTTCCAACTGAAAGTTTGGAGAACAGTTGACTCTGAAAATTGAGCAGAGAGGGATAAAATTTGGAGTAGAAGAGAAAACAGCAAAATAAAGATAAAGGTCAAAAATGGGCTGGATCCAGCTGGGAGCTGTAGTGCATCATTACTGTTGAGGCACCTGAGTGCCTGCTGAGAATAGCCTCTCTGCTTCCTTCTTCCTGGTCACATGACCTAGACGGGAGCTGTCCTTAAGGGATCATAAAGATTTTCATATGCTATGCCCGCTTCCCTAATTATATTTGACAAGTATATTTCATAGCTATGTAAGAAGTGTCTTGAACCCGTCCATTTTAAGAGTTACATTATTTATCAAGCATAGAACTATCACAAATTAAGCTAAAATGGTAATGGATAAGAGACTCTAACGCCCAGGGGAAATTTTAATTTGTGCATAAGTCATATTTTTTTTAAGCTCCGTCAAGCCTGACTTTGACCACATCTCTTCCTGTTGCAGAGTTTATGGCGGGATGAAAAAAATCTCTTCCACTTCAGTTTCATGCTTGAGTTGAAACAGGCATTTTTCAAAGAGTTTTAAGTCATATAATTTTCTCAAGCCTGGGGTTTTCTTTAAAGATGTCCTGATTCTGTTCTTATTGCACGACATGCCCACCCATCTGAAAAGTTCATTGATTTCCAGAAATGGACATTTTACACAGATGTGACGTGTGTTTAAAACCAGGACTGTTGGAGCAGCTCAACAAAGCTGGTTTTCTTCTTCCGTTACAGAAGGGATTTAAAAAAACAAAAAAAACAAAACCAGTGTTGGCAGCATGCCCGGTTGTGCCTCACGATCAATGAAACTAAAACCTTTATCCAGTAGGGTTGGGTCTGTTTAACACAAAACCAGAATGGTAGCATTTGTGTACAGTCCAATCTAGCTTCACTGTAAGGGGATTGTGGTGATGGTCGATGACCTTTCTGGCTAGCTGTTCAGGCTTTTCAAAATACTTATTTCTCTACTGTAAAGCACAAGTTTTTCTTCCTCTTCCTTGTTTCTTTTCTGTGTCTGACCTTTTAAAATAAGAATAAAGCTTTCCCCCACCCCAGGGCAAGTCTATTCTTAAGGTCTGTGATAAAAATCAATATGTTGTTGTGTGGTCTTTTGCAAAATTTGACAGCACATTTTGCAGGGTTTTTTTTTTTTTTTTTAGAAAATATAGGTATATTCTCTTAGCATGTACCTACACTTTGTGATTTTTTCCCTTGAGTCTCAAAAATTATTCTGATAATTGTCTGAATGTGAGTTTTTTTTCTGTTAGCATCCAAAAAATACTAAAAATGGCAGAGTACACATTACTTTGCTTCTTTGAATAGAATATAGTTATTCAAGTTGTGGTTGAATAACTGTATTTTCTTATACTGCAGATTATTCATCCATGCTATAATGGAAAGCAGTAAAAAAAATTATCCCTCATCTAAGATGTTCTACAGTTTCAGGGAGACCTTTAATGTATGTTTCTGATGTTTTTTTCTGCCTTCCATGTGAGTGTTTTCCAAAAGGTAGTTCCCCAAAACAGGGGTCTCCACCTTGGCAACTTTAAGCTAGCTGAGGGACTCTGGGAGTTGAAGTCCACAAGTCTTAAAGTTGCCAAAGTTGGGGACCCCTGCCCCAAAAGGAGCTGCTTGAATATGCTCTCATTCAGCATACAGATAACATGATCTGTCTGCTGGTCTTTGCTCCCATCAGTAGTGTGTGAACTGATGGTAGACTTTCTTTAAAGAGAACTTCAGCATCTGGTACTTTATCTGGCCAACCGATGGCTAATATTCTACGAAGACAAGTCTCATGGAAATGTTGCAGGGATGAGTCCTTGCTTCCAGAAATACTGGAGTAACCTATTGCGCTTCTCTATAAATACAAGACCACAACTTTGTGTATCTCTGCAAGTATGGTATCTACCCCCAGAGCTTTGTCAAAGGATAGCTGGGTGACAGCTATTCTCTATGTCAATCCTTCCTATTGCCTCATCATTAATAGATGGCTGTCTGTGTCTACCAACAATATTGCTTAGTGGCAGAAATTTTGGTCCCACTTAGGATCACTAAGCAAGGACCGGCTGTGGTGTATTCCCACAAAATCTAGAGGCATAACTTTCAAGAAGACTTCCATAGGGATTAGATTGTGATGACTTTAGGTCTCTTAAGGAGACTTGTTTTTTCAAATACAGTAACAAATTTAAACAATAGATGTAATAGCAAATTTGAAATGATAATGGCAGTCTCGCACACAGACACACACAACCGAGTATGTTTTTCTGTTGCAGTTAATCAAGGAAACTATTTTTCAAGAAGCTGATCTAACCTGCAAAAATTGCACTTCCTGTTGAACTTAAACCACTTTCAAGTCCTTTTATGTATTTGTTGACTGGCTACATAAAGGAGCAAATTGTGCATGATCATTAATTGTAGAAATAGAGTAAGCTCTAGATTCAATAGTCCTCTGTTCAGCAAGTGTCAGATACAGTGGAGATATTTTCCTTTCAGAGACTTACTTCCATTTAACAGACTGGGAGCCTGTTAAAAAATGTTTTGGGGGGATGTCTATTATAGGGTTTATTCCATAAATAAGTCCTCTGGGAGTTGGGCGGCATATAAATACAATAAATAAATAAATGGTTTTGTTGCAATTGATGTAGGTACTTATGACTATGACATAATTATACAAAGACATAAATTGAAGCAAAATTTGTAAATTTGGATTTAATGGACATCACCGCCTTCTGAATGATCTGTTAAACACTTGTGAAGATTTTACTGTAACAACACCAGCTGTGAATTGGACCTTTCATGGTTATTCTACTCCGACAACTTTTCTGAGTTTATTTATAGCCATATTTTAACTTCCAGTAAATTAATTTCTAATCTATACTGCGTTTTTAGTTTATTGCAAAGAATTGTGTTAATTTCGACTATTAACTATTTGAGAAGTAATAAATAAATGGTATAAATAAGCCAGTCTGCCCAGAGTTAGTTGAAAGCTGGGTGGCTACAAAAATGTTTTAAAAGTATACCTACCTACCTACATACATGACTACGGTAAATTGAGTTCTAGGGCAGTCCTGAACTAACAACCATATTATTTTACCAAATGATTTCCTAATCTCAGTACAAATTAAATTATATTACCTTTCAAAGGAATAGCATGTGTTGTGTTAAACATGTTTCAGCCAGTATTCTTAAGTCTGATTCAATTTGACCTGATAGTTTGAATTTCAATAATAGCACTTCGAAAGCCATGTGAACCTGTATTTGGAATGCCGTAATGGTATTTTGTTAATGGCCCAATCCTGTTCCCTGTGTTTGTGCAATGATGTGTCTTCAGGTGGTATGCATTACAGTGCAAACAATACCACTTTACCAAAACGGCACTGTTCTACCTCTTGAGATTTGCAATGGCATGAACTAACCTTCCTTTTCTGATTGCTGTAGGTTTATTCTTGTTTGCACTCTTCATTTAAGGTAGTATTTCCTGTCCTATCTGTATTTTCTTTGATCTTGGTTGAAAATTTATACCCAGATTGTAACCCAGATTGTAAACTCTTTCTACCTTTACTTCTGACCAACGGTTATATTCATGACATAGGGCCTGTTATCTGGAGGATCACACATCTCTGTTTCTGCCTACTCAGTACATCCAGGTAGACATGTCAAGTCCCCTCAATTGCTGCTATTGTGTTCCCTTAGCTAGCTGTGCTGCTAAGGGAGCACAGCTTTTGTGTTGCTATTCCCACCTTTTGGAACAGCATCTCCGCCCTCCTCCATTGTCCTAGTTCTAGAAGGCCCTTAAGACCTGGCTCTGCTTCCAAGTTTGGGATAAGTGTCTTGTGGAATCCTGTCTTTGTGGCTGTTGCTATTTTTAGGGGTCTGCAGGGAAGAAAAGATTGAGAACCACTGCTTTAAGCTGTTTTAATTGCATAGTTTGATATGAGCTATATATCAGGGGTGGCAACTTTAAGACTTGTGGACTTCAACTCCCAGAATTCCTCAGCCAGCAAAGCTGTCCACAAGTCTTAAAGTTGCCAAGGTTGGAGACCCCTGAGCTATATAGTGACCTAGTGTGAAGAAGCTTGCCTCCCACTCAGAAGGTTGAGAGTTCAATCCTAAATAGCAGCAGATCTTTCTCTCCTGGGGAGCAAAAGAAAAAAAAATCTGCTGTGAACTCTGCAGGGTGTCAGGAAGGGCATCCAGTCAGTAAACGCTCAGCTCCAGCCAGTCACCCCCACTCTACCCCGAATAAAGGGATTACACAATTGTAAAAAGGGGGGTGTTTTTAAGTGTATAATCTAATGTAAGCAGCCCAGAATGGGTGGCGATAACAAATTTAATAATAATAATAATAATATAATCCAATAAAAAAGATTTCAAGTTACTGGTGACAGCTTTGTACTTCTTGATTTATTGCTTAATGTTCTTTATACCTGGCATGAGCTCCAGGCTGGGGCTGCAGGGATTTTGAGCCCAACAGCATCTTACTGTCCAGTCAAGTATTTCCATTGGTACTTAATATATGGAGCCCACCTATATTGATATAACTGTGCTTGTCAAATGGATTTTTTTTTTGCCTATGCCCGGTAACAGATATTATATAAAGTGACAGGAAGTTTATTGTGTATTGATTCATTGCATTTATTTTTGCGAAAGGTTCAAAGTTTATATAGAGGTTTCTCCTAATTACCCTTAATTACCTTACGTGGATCTGGCTGAATGTTACTAGTCAAAGTCCATAAACTGATCACCATACTGAAATGGGGAATTCGAATTTGAGTTTCCTCAATCTAAGTCAGCACCCGAGCCACTGCAGTACTCTAGTATGCTATTATACAGTACTGCAGTACTCTAGTATATTAATGTACATACCACATTTGGAACTGGATTATTAGAAGAGTTGTTTAGGGTCTTCCGCTTTCAAAATAATCTGTATAGAATAGCTTTGGGAGCCTGTAAAGTATGGCTGTCTTTCTACCGATCTGTTTGTGTTATCTACAAGAATGGGTTGGGGGGGAAAAGTTAGATCTTTAAAATGAGCAGGCAATTCTTACTGTCACATAGAAAGGGTTCTATGGTGGTACAAAATTGTTCAACCCAGAATAAAAAGCAGTAGGTAAATTGATACCTGTAAGACAATCTTCTACCCCTCCACTGTTTCATAGTCACCTGCATTGTGATAGTATCAGTCCTTAATCTTTTATAAATAGTTCCCAGGTGGTAAGCTGAAAAACTTAAAACTACTCTATTGTTTCAGAAGAAGAGGATTGTTGAACTCTTTGAATAATAAGTTATTTTGTTTGTCATTAGGAATCCCAACCTTTTGGAACTTTTTTTTAAAGAGCCTTATTATTGACTTAATGGAAAATACCCATGAACTTACACTACATGGAAGATGATTAGTTCTCAGTGTGTACTATGAAGTAGTTGAGACAGGATCATCGGTTCTTGGATTCCCTTGATAGGTTACTCATTGAACAACATGGCCATCATTTTTTTCAAGATTTAACATAAAATCAATTGTGTGCTATGAACAAATGTGCTGCTATAGATAGTTGTGTGTGTTCCATAAAGCAGTGACAGCTAGAACTAAGTAACTACGATATACAACTTCTAAATAATACTAGATTCAAAATGTTCTGAGGTTACCAGTTGTCTTAACATCAGATGAAAGATGCATGCTTTGAATTTCCCAAAGCCCCACTGTTGTCAGTATAGTACTATGGAGCAGACCTCAGAGTAATTAATATTATGAATGATACAGTATGGTTCAGCTATTTCCACTCAATAAAATGTCTAGTATCCACGGAATATTAAAAAAAAAAACCCCAACATGAAATTCTAACAAAATTAATCTTGGAAAGTTTGGGGACATATCTCTGGCTTTTTATTCTTACAAATCATGTTGATTTTAGCAGAAAGGCTTGATGTAAACATAATAGTAAATTTTAGAAACAGTAATTTTATTTGCAGAAAATGCTTACTTTCTCCTTTTCAAGCACAGCTGGAACAAGGGTATTATAATATATTTGCAGACGATTCACCATACAAAGAATTCCTTGAAATATATATGCACTTGGTTATAAGCTTATCTAATTATGCATTGAGTTCTTAGACATTCAAATTGCAAATTGAAGGCAACTTGGGTTTACAACTCCTCTCCCCCAGTATCATCGTGAGCTCTTGTACAACAGCTGCCCCCTCCTAAAATTGCCAACACATTTGGGTGATCTTGACAATATAAAAAACCTTTCTGGTCATTCTAGATTAGATAGATGGGGGATTCTGGAAGTTGAAATCCACCCAACTTCAAGTTTCCATGGTTGAGAAACACTGAGATATCTTACTAACTTATCTATTGAAATGTCAGTTAATATTGATGATTTAATACAAACATTAGACATATTTGTTTTTTAGAATATTTTGCACTATGATACAGTATTATTTGAAGCAATAAAAATCGGCCATCGGAAATAATTTATTATGACAGGATTATATCAGCAGAAGCTGAACCGTTTATATTGGCTCCTCATTCAGTCCTGTGTTGTGCTATTGTGTTGCATTCTCACTCCCCCATCTCAGTACAGTCAGCCATCTGAGTCTGTTTAATAGCCAGCAGATCCCACAAATGCACACATTGGAAAATATGGGTGATCCTTTGAAGGATGCTGTCTGCTTGTTAAAAATTTTTTTTTTATTCTTTTTATTCTTATTCTTCACTTTTCCTGATGTGATGAAAAAGACACATTCCTAATCCTGAAGGTTTAGATTGAGTCGAATTTATTTACTGAGAGTTTAACAGCTTGAATTAGGGTTGTGCATACTTTGAAAATGATTTGGAAGAAATGCTTCTGAATTCGTAGGTGTGTTATACTGATTATAGTAAGTGCTATTTTTTTTTTTTGCCTTCAACAGGATCCTGGAAATGAGCTGGTTTAAAAAAGTTGACCCCTTAATGTACTTGCATCTTTAATATAGCTCTTTGAAATTGCTTTGAATTTTTTAGATTGCACAAAATCCTGAAATAAACTTTGGGTGCTTCAATAGTTGCAGTGATGTGCCACACTTGTGCTTTCAAGTTTCAGACCACTGCTTCTAAGTCATGTTAGAAGTATTCATAATCTCAGCCAAAATGTTGGAAGCTCATATTCCAGTTAGAAAAAATGTCTATAGCCTAAAATTATAATTGTGGACTTGTTAACATTATGAAAAGCCTGAAAGCACTTGAACCTCATTCCACATATATCTTTTTATGGCATCCTTTGTTAATGATAGTCTTTCTTAATTTGAAAAAAATCCCAAACACCCAAATTTCTTAGATATAATTTATATTGATAATAGAATTAATTAATATAAGAATAGATTAAACTTGTATATCTTAAAATAGAAAGACACACTGTTGGTGAACTTTTTAATGGCTCATCAAGTAATATAAACAAAAATTAATCATAATGATAATGTGTTCTTGCTTGTTACCATCATTCCACATCAAGAGAAATCTGACTTGGTAATTGCTTAGAGTCAGTTTAATTGCAGTGGAATAGACGTTATAATTAGTAATTTGAAAACCGTGAGATTCCGTATGGATATTATTTGCCATCCCTTCCCAGGGTTCTCTCCCTGTTCTTTTCTTGCAAAGTTGAACACAGACAGAAGTTGTTTTAGAAACTAGAGCTATGCAGAGACTTGGGAGAAGGTGCTTCAGAGCTTGCAAAAATGCAATTGTGACACATTTCTGTATCTCTTAAAACATCATCTGTCTTGTGAATTATTTCCAAAGTGCTATACATCCCATTAGATGTCGTATAGAGTTTTCTAGAAATGTAAACCTTTGGCAGCACATAAAGTAACTTGGAACACTTTAAGGACAAATAAGTTTTATGTGGCAGGAGCTGATATAATAATCAAACTGAAGCCCTTTTTAATTAGAATGGCTTGCAACAAAATTTACTAAAGCTAGCATTAATCTTCTCTAGACCTTGCTGTTCTAGAGGCACTTCGAAGTGTTTCAGGGATTTTGAAAGAGGAGATTTCCAGAACACTTCAAATTACTTGTGGTTTGGAAGTTTTACTCTTAGAAACTGGTGGTATCAGAATCACAACAGCATAGTCAAAGGCATCCGAAAAAAGGCTATTCCATTTATGGATCAATGAATGTTGTGTTGTTAGTCTATGACTTAAGCTTTAAAGTTTAGATGATGGATATCCAGCCATTTGGCTTGCTTGGGCTGCATTGAGTGAAGAGGAATTGTCTTGGGCTGCACATAAAATATATAGTTAATGTATATAAACCATATAATAATGTTAAAATCTTATGGGACTGCATTACTAGCTGTTTAGGGCCTCATGCAGCCCATGGGGTGCTGGTTGGACATGCCTGCTTTATATGAAACCTTCTCCAGTTCCTCCCTCTCCCTTGAACCTCTGTTAAAAGACACTGATTGCAGTCCAAAGTTTACTTGGCTAAACTTGTAAATTATATTTATGAACCTCTAGCATAAGTATTACATGCTATCATTTCTGCTCCACCCCCCTTTATGAGCTTCAGAAGAAATTAGAGATACTGTCTATTTCTACCATACTGCAATAAAGCAGAATGTTAAATATTGCCCCATTAGTTATTAACCAAATGACTGGTGTCATTTTAAGATGTAGGATTTGACTAATTGGCTGTTTTAAGGAAGGATAAGATGTTCTCCCCCTCCCCCCATGACCAAAGGTCAATCCATGTGAACCTTGCATGTTGTAGTCAATTTGAAATGTTTGTACTTCTCCCATCCATTTTTGTAGCCCCCTAGTGTGGATTTATGTTTAGTGTTATTTTGTGTGGTGGTCCACATGCTGGCCTAGAACCCAGGAAACTGAGTTCTAGGCCAGTTGGTAACTTTGGGCCAGTCACTCTCTCTCAGCCCAACCCACCTCACAGGTGGTTGTGCAGAAAATAAGAGGAAGAGTATTAGGTCCATTTGCTGCTGCTGCTGTGACTTTAGAAGTTGTGGCTCAGTCTTAAAACTAACTTAGAAAAAGGGAATTCATAGGAATTCAAGGGTGTCTTATGGCTTTCCTAGCGTTTCTAAAAAGAGTACTGTAGTATTGCATTCGGTATCAGTTTGCCTTACTGGATCTAAAGCAACGTTTCCAGCCTTGGGGGCCACAAGCAATAGAGATGGAAGAAAGCTTGTGATATTTACAAGGGACCGCTGCAATGCAGTGAAGAGATTTAATGTTACACTTGACTTCTGTTTATTTTTCCTCCATGTCGTTGCCCCTGCTACTGTTATTAAAATGTACTTAACGCTCAGAGTGTGAGCAGCCCAGCACCTGCTAATACTTAACAGATAGACTTAGCAGCTGTTCTGAGACAGCTTTGCAATAATCCATAGAGGTTTCTTCAAACATCTGCTAGAAGGGTCCTGCCAGCAGCTGCATTTTTGACAGCAGGAGAAAAGGCAGGGGGAAGAAATGAACCACAAATAACTCTATCTGGTTGCAAAACTGGTGAATACGTGCAGCCTTAAAATAGTCCACCTTAGATCTGATCAGGAAGGGTATCTTGCTGATAACCAAGGAGGGGCATATGAAGAGAACATTTTGCTTCAGTTTGTGCTGGGAGGGGTATGACAGATGTGAACTTTTATGTGGAGAGCAGCTGGAAAGGGTGAAGCCTCAAGTGAAGCCTCAAGTACTCAAGCTCCGGGTGGGGGCACCTCTTCCTCCTTTCCAAAATGGGTCCTGGCCATCCTCCTCCCCTCTGCTTGTGCTTGCTTTCTGCCAGTTCCGTCTGCCACAACCATTGCCTGTTGGGGCAGGTAAAGGGGCAACTGCACCCATAACCCTGCAAGGAAACACCATTATAGCTAGCTTCCTTGGTCACTGGGACCAAGCATTAGACAGCATAGACATGAAGTGAATTAGAAGTTACTTATTTTCACATCTTTCCTTTCCTTTCCTTGAAAATATATCCAATAATGCATAACCTATAAATAAAATACACATACTATTCAAATTAAAAGTTCAATCATATATTAAATGCCGCCAAGATAATTCAATAATTCCCACCTTTTGATACTACACTTCTGACTAGTAATGACAACACAATAACAGTTAAACACATTTAATAAAAAACAGACAAAAGCACATCATTTGAACACTAAGCCAATGATCTTATTACCTGTGGACATAGTATAAATACTACAGTGTAGTAAATCTGAATGTACACCACAGATACAATTAATTGGCAACAACTGATTATTATCATTAAACAGTACTTATAATTATTTACTATTTATCTGTAAAAATATGGAGACAGTATTAAAATGTTGGGTGCCTCAAATTGCCCATATTACATCCCTGTTGTACAGGTTCAATTGCCTCCCAGTTTCCTTCAGAGGTACAATTCAAAGCCCTGGTTATCATCTTTAAAGTCCTATAAAACCCAGGAGCAGGATATCTGTGGGACTATCCCACCTGACTATGGAGCCAAACCTCTCACCCCGAAGCTAGAAGAGAGGAGTAGGAGTGGCGGTGTGTGCAGGCCCCAGCTCGAGCTGAGATAATGCCAAGTGATGCAAAATACTCCATGAGCCAAATGTTTGAGAATGGTAATACTAGTGAGTGGCAGACCCTTGCTTCTTAGAGCAGAGAAGCAAACTCCAGCATTTGGGATGGAATCAAGCCACTTTTTCCATTTCCTTGTCAATAGAAAAGAGATAATATAGCCTTAGTTGTCAGGTTGCCCAGAATGCTACTTTTCCTTTTGTATCTAATGCTTTCCTAGTTGATATAGCAGTATGAAGGAAGTCTTTCTCCCTTTTTCAAAGGTTGATTGTTTTGGCATGGTGGATGATAAGACAAACAACAGGTATATAAACTACTCCTTGTTCCATATCTTACATTGCCCATAACACCTCTGTTCTTCCATTTCACTGTCAGATACCCTTTTTGGCTAGAATTTAATAAAGCTGAAGTCTCTGAGAGAAAAGAAGAGTTACAAATTTTGGATTGACAGTCAATTGTGCTGCTGCCAAGTTGTATCTTTTGCAGTGAAGCTGCTTTAACAATCTAGATTCCAAAATTTTAAAGTAGTAATCTTTTCCAGACATCTTTTGAAAGCCTGAGGGATCTGCTTTTGCCATCACTTCCTACAATTCTTTAAATTATTATTTTGCATTTCTGTCATGTGGATGAATTGCATTAAACATCTCTTAATTACAGCTTTTCTTTTGTTAATGAATAGCTGCCTTCCTCACTTGTCTGCATACTTAATGCCTCCTGTTAAGACAGTGGCCTGAGGCAGGGCAGAAAAAAATCCTACTGCTGCCAGCTCTGGGCAGGTCTCTAGCCTCATCATTGATCTAGTCTCTGTAGTTGCAACAGCATTTCTTGGAAATCATGGAAATTGTCTCTGAATTATGTGTGCTTAGTTTGCTCATATTTGTCCAAGGCTGAACTCTTGTAGGGTTTGTGAATATTTTTTATATTATTTGCATAATATAAAATAATATATTTTTAGTATATTAGCAACTAAATACTAACTTGAGTTTGATATACTTTAGTCAGTAGATTTGATGAGTGGCTTATAACAAGAAAGTCTGTGAGTATTTTTTTTTTTTTTGCATTTATACCCCATCGTCTCTCGCAGTATAATAATGGAACAGGTTGGAATGAGAGAGATTACTGACACAAAGTCATTCAGTGAATTTTGTAGCTGTTTGATGATTTGAACTTGGGTCTTCACAATCAAAGTCTAGCATTCTAACTATTGGATGAAACTTCCAAGTATGTTAGAAAAGGTGGTTTAACTTAAAACAAGCCCTATTCAAAGTGAATAAGAGGCTTGGAGGCGCAGCGGTTAGAGCGCAGTACTAAGTAATTAGTGCTTAGCTGCCAGCTACCTGCAATTTAGCAAGTTCAAATCCCACCAGGCTTAAGGTTGACTCAGCCTTCCATCCTTCCGAGGTAGGTAAAATGAGAACCCAGATTGTTGGGGGCAATATGCTGACAT
>JANHJO010002750.1:94638-111819 GCA_032468235.1 Pseudoxyrhopus heterurus
GGAGAGAGACAGCCGTCAGCCGGGCTGGACTGCACCGCTGAGCGGGACGTAGCCACCCGCGGGTGGGGGTGCGAGGGGGGGAAGATAGTTTTTACTTCATCAGATATGTAAAGTGGACCTTGATTCATATATAGTTAAAAACCTGGGAGTTTGTAAAGCAGAGATGTAAGCAAAGAAGGAAGGACCTAAGAGATGATGCATGAATGATTGGTGGGGTTTTTTTTTTGAAACTTATAGCCATTTAAATAATGACATAATTTGTTGAATTTGTTAACCCAAATGCATAGTTTCTCTTTCACAGTCTCCTTACAAACCTGCTAACTATTACAGTTGTAATGCCAGAATGATTTCTGGAAGGAATTATCTAGTTTTTCTAAATATATATTTGAAATTAATAAAGAAAGAAAATAGTGTGTGTGAGAGAGAGGGGGGGTGCAGGCAGACACAGTGAGTAATCATTTTTAGAGGCAGTAGATTTTTCCAGAGTGAAACATCAAGCCACAATGGATATGTGGTATGCATTAATTCTATGTCAGATGAGGGTATATTTCATCTTTGTCCCCACAATCCCCATCTACAATATTCAGTGTTTACTGGAGAAAGCTAAAAATAAAAACAGCTGCTTTTTCTAAAACAAGTGAAAGGGTAGATGTTGAAATAGTGGCTAGCTTCTAGTTTTCTTTTTAAGGTGACCTAGAGGGGAATAGAAGAATTGTCATTACATGTACGTCCAGTTCCAGCTTATAAAGGTCTTTTACTCAATGACTTCAGCCTCCTCCCGCTATCTCCCAGGAGCATTTAATAGGCACAATTATTTCAGGGAGCATGTGATTGTATTAGCTCGACTGGAACAAGGAGGATGAATTTCAGTAATGCAAAACTAGACATGAAATAGTAACACATTGTTCCCCTAGAGTATGTCAATTTACAGAGTCCATGGGTTGGGAAAGACACATTTATTTTTAATACTACATTACACTAAATTTAACAAAGAAATATTTAACAAATAACATTTAAATTAGATGTTTGTTATAATTGAAAGATGTACTGTATGCTGTAATTCAATTAGTATGGATCATAATGAATTATTTCCAGCCTTTTAATCATGCTAAATCAAATTCTATTTGTAACATTATACATTGTTCTAAAACTCTGTTATATAACTTAGGACAGTTATGAGATCTACAGTTATAATTTCAAATTATAAGCACTTTATATTCCCTAGCAGAAGAGCAAAAATACAACATAAAACCACCTTGTATACTGTGATCCAAATTTAAAGATTTGCAGTCTCCTAAACAGCAGTTTGCCACTGATTTTAAGTTGTACATGATATACTTTTAAAATAAAAACCTTCATAATTTTTATATTAATGGCCAATTTTTTGCTTCTTAGGTAAAAGTATGGATGAAATTAAGAAGCTGCTACTTTTGGTATTGGGTTGTGCTGTACAGGTAAGTTTGGTTTTGATTGCTATTAAGTCATTTGAATAAATTATTTTCTTAAGAATTGTTACATGAGGCTGTAAGCCATCTTTGGTTAAACACAGTTTGCAATCATCTCAAAGGTGTGTTTTTTTCCCCTAAAAGGCAACTGGACTAAATGTTTTTTTTCCCTCTTCCTTGAGGAAGAAGATGTTTCACTTCTCCTCCAAGAAGCTTCCTCAGTTCTGACAGAAGGTTGGGGAGATGGGAGGATTATGGGAGTTTGACATCTCTGTAATAGAGAATTAAAACTAAAAGTTCATTTTATGTTCCAATTTCTGGGTTTATGTTATGAAAGCTGAGAATTATACTTCAAACATCTGCAGGGTTAATTTGATGTTATAAGTATTCAGATGCTATTAGCAACATTTACTAGATTTAGACATTTATTCAGTTGCATTATATTTTATTTCCACTTATTCAGTCCCATGTTAAAATGCCAAAAGCCATAACATAAAAGGAATAAATTAACTGTTATTGGAAAGTTTGTATAATGCAAACACAAGTCTACTATGGGAAACAGGTTTTAAGGTCAACCTTTTAGTTACATAGTTAGGAATTCAGCAGTTGGAAATAATTTATTAACTACTTAAATCATATTTGACATAAACTTTCTAAATAGTGATGAAATTTCTTACCCCTCCCTAGTTGTTACATTAATATATCATTGAACTTCTAAATATTCAGAATAGTAAAAGTGCTTTGTATTTGTGATCCTGATAAACTTGTGTAGGATGCATTCATCATCATCATTATTATTTTTGCTTACAGTGTGAAAGAAAAGAAGAATTCATTGAAAGAATAAAGCAGCTAGATATTGAAACTCAAGCCGCAATTGTTTCACATATCCAGGAGGTAACATTCTAATTACCTTAAAGTTCTAATAATGTTTTATAATAAGACTTCTTTTCCGTTAAGCTTATGCATTATCCAGTTTTTCTAACGTAGCCTAGTAGTTAATTGTTCTGTCGCTATAATTCAGTTCATACCCAACACCATCCTTTTAAAAAGAAAGGAGACTGAAGAACAGCACCAACGGTAATGCTGTATATGATCTTCCCACCTGAATGTTGTTTCACCAACATTTAGCTATTCTTCAGGGTTGTATAATACAAACACATTTTTTCAATCACCGTATTCTTGTCCTGTAATTCTCATTATTGTATCTATATTCAGCTTTTCTCTTGACAACTCCAGGCAGGGTACATGGGGTGGGGGTGTTTTCCCCTCATTTTATCAACCCCAAAGCAACTCAAGCTGGTTTGAGAAAGAAAGTTACTGGCTCAGAGCCACCCAATCAGATTTAAACCTCAGTATCCTAGTCTAAATTCAACACATTAACCAGTATATTAAATTGATGATTTATATTGTTTGTATCAGTATGTTGATTTTTAAAATATTTACCATATCAGGAAAAACTTGTATTGTGTGGATGAAGAAATAAGGCCGTACTTCAAAAGTTCATTATTTTTATTTTTTTAGTTGCTCTTTGATTTTTAAATAGCTATTCCAAAGCTACAGCTATATTTAATTTCATTTATTTTGACTACAGGCTATCAGTAGAAAAACAAGCCTAGGCTAGAAACACATCCATTTTGACTGTTTTATTAGCTGTGTCAAAATCCTGGATTTCTAATTTTCCTAGCAATTACATTTTTGGAAAATCTAATCAATGGCTTAGAATAAATACAATGTATTTTCACTAAAATAATGCATATGTGATAGCAATGGATTTAATTCATTGCCTACAACTACCAAAGGCAGGAACAGATTAATAGGTTTTCAGTGTGTCTGCTAACTAGGATTCACCAACATTTTGGGTATCCTTCTCTAGTCTCTTCATTTCCTCATCTGAAGTCTCCCCAATTATTGTTTCCTGCTGTTGGAAGTCAAGGTCTTCAGGTTTAGGAAGAATAATTTGATAAATCAAGATAAAAGTATTCCTATTGGCATAAACAAGTATTACAACCGTTTATCATAAATTATACTGAAAAGTTATTAGAATCTAATTTACTTAGTTGGCATTCTTAAACATCATTTACTATGTAAAACAACAGTGTGTACATTGCAACTTAAGCAGAACAGTTTGGGCAGGGATAACACGTGCAGATGGTTTGCAAAAATAGGAGTAAGCCAAGAGAAAAGATCATGGAGAAAAAAAACCTTAATAAGGCTTTCCATCATTAAAAGTGGGTTGCCAAACAGCAGGCAGTGATCTGGTACAATTTCTTATGCAAGCTTCTTATGCTAGTGGGTGTGGCTAACAAATCTGTGCAGTTTGGTCTATGGTTTATTTATTATACCAAGGCCAGGATCAGACTTGTTGGCTGAATCATTCATACCTAGCAATAAATAAACATCACGTTTATGGCTTTTTACCCTTCTTACTTTCAGGTAACCCATAATCAAGAGAATGTATTTGACTTGCAGTGGTTAGAACTACCAGCTATGGCTCCAGAAGAACTAGAGTCTCTTTCCAGAAATATGGTTTTTCACCTTAAGAGGCTGATTGATGAGAGAGATGAGTGCACAGAGGTATGTATTAATATGCTGGCATCCTTTGGACTTTCCTTTTCTCTTAATCCTGTACTCTCATATTGGATTATTTCACTGTTTCTCAAATATGAGCTTTTTATTAAATAAATATATAAAATATATAAAAATTAAAACATTCTTAAACTCTTCCATTTTTCTCAAAATTAATACAAAATAGGTAGTAGTATTCTTTTGGTCTACTTACAATATTAACATTAAGTAGTTAAAATTGGTAAAATTAAAGATTCCTTTAAATTAACTTTGACTCCCGGTTGGCACCTGGATTAGGAGGATTTTGCATTGTTCACTCTCCTGCATTTGAGACATTCTGCCCATTCCTTAAATGTATCACCTATTCTGTATAATCAAAGGCTTCCTTAACTTATTTTAACTCACCATTTTTTATCTGAGCATTGAGACACAAGAACCTTTGCCTTTGATATCAGCTCTTTCAAAAACCTTCCTGTTTTCTGCAAGGTGGTCTCACATTAGGAATGAAAGCAAATGTGACTCTAGGAGGCCTGTCTTCCACATATGGGCCAGTCGTGATGATACAAGAAATGGAGATGAGTGGAAAGATTAAATGTAATAGCAAAATATTGTGCTGATGAAGAACACACAACAATTGTTCTTTCTTATTTTACTTCCCCTCAGTCTGTCTTCTTCCCCTTGCAGTTTTTTCCTAGCTGGAGTCACTTGGTGGAATCTGAATTTCATGGACAGAAAAGAGCTTGGGAATAAGTTAAATTAAAATACAAAATGCAGGCAGGTTTTTTTGGATTTTTGCTCACTACTATACTTTTTCTTGCAGAAAGTTCACTAGAGCCTCTGCATGAGCAGGAAGATCCTATATAGGTTCCTATACAAGGGATCCTATACCAAGAATCCTGCTACAGGATCTCCTGCTTGAGCAGGACATTGGACTAGAAAACCTTCAAGGTCCCTTCCAGCTCTGTTCTGATTGAAAGATGCTTAATAAGGAAATGAGCTTACATTGGTATATCAGAAAATAACTTTTTAAATGTTTTTAAAGCCATTGCCCCATGCTATTGTCAGTATATCCTAAGATTATTTCCATACTGTTTTGTTAAAAACATGCCTCAGATATACTTAAGTTTTCACTAACACATATGCCCTTATAAGGAAGCACTGTACATTTCAGTAATGCATGTTAGAATAGTGGAAAGGAAAATAATAGAAATAGGCAATTTCTAAGATCCCAAACAGAGATTAGGACTTTTTGATCTGTAAATAATTGAAGAAACCAGAGGGAAATGGTGACATCATAATTCTCAAATTGGTAGCAGCCAACTCCAATGCTCATTTCAACATTTCTAATTTGTTTTCTGCATGGAAAATGCTTCAATCTAGAAATAGGCATACATGGTCTTTTATGGATAATTATATGCCTGTATACAATTGTTGCCCGCAGAGATATTGAGGCACACTATGCACTACCAATATGAGTCTTGTATTTCTTCATATATTTTAAGAAGAAAAATCTAAGTATATGTAACTAAATTGAAAGCATCTTACTTTCCTGTAATCTTACTGCCTTCTCCGCCTCCCATAAGTGTTCATGTCAGATTTGGATTACAAATTCCTCAAGATGAAGACACGACTCTGTTATAACTCCATGAAGGAACACATGTTAAATAAATCCATTTTGGGCCTGTTTTGTTAAGAGACCAACTAAACCTGTTGTAACCTCTTGTATTTGTGTCACAACAATTTTTTATGTTCATTTGTTTGCCATTTTCTTTTCGTAAATCATTTCCTTCTATGAATATCTGCATATATGATGCATTTTTTCCTCATAACTTTTAGTTTTCATTATTTTCCTTCCAGTTAATTGTAGATCTCACTCAAGACAGAGATTACCTGCAGTCCCAACAGCCATTGAGTCCTCTAAAAACATCAAGTCCAGCTTCTTCCCCAAATCTTCCCAGCCGTCTCTCCAATGAGGACAAGCAGCATTTGTCTGTGGAGCTTGCAGATGCAAAAGCCAAACTAAGAAGGATCAGGCAGGAGCTGTGAGTACTAAGACAGAACTCAGCACTTTGGTCTGTACTGGTAGTTTTTCATTGAGAATATCATTTCAGGATAGGACACCAAAAAAACCAAAACATTGTGGGATTGGTTCATTTCTTTCTCCCTCCTACTCATGCATATAGGTAAACTTCCATACACTAGGCATTCTTAACAGTTTGTGTAAAGAATTAGCAGAAAGTACGGGTAGTCCTCAACTTACAACAGTTCATTTAGTGATCATTCAAAGTTACAACGGCACTGAAAAATGACCATTTTTCACACTTACGTTGCAGCATCCCTATGGGCATGTGATTTACATTCAGAAGCTTGGCAAATGACTCACATTTATGACAGTTGCAGTGTCCCAGAGTCATGTGATCTCCTTTTGTGACCTTCTGACAAGCAAAGTCAATTGGGAAGACAGATTCACTGAACAACTGTGTGACTAATTTAAGAACTGCAGTGATTCACTTAACAAATGAGGCGAGAAAAGTCATAAAATGGAGCAAACTCAGTTAACAGATTTCTCACTTAACAGCATAACTTTGGGGCTCCATTGTGGTCGTAAGTTGGGGACTACCTGTACACACTTTAAAATGTTATGAGCAGATATAACTACAGGATAGGAAGTCCTCGCTTAATGACTATTAAGTGTTCAGTAACCATTCAAATTTGTGACAGCACTGAATGAGTGCTACTTAAGACCTGTCCTGAGAATTCTTGCCGTTGCAGTGTCCCCATGGCCACATGACCACCATCTGCTGTTTTCTGTGCCAGTTTCGGAATAGCAGTCAATGGGGAAACTTGCAGGACATTGCAAATGGCAACCAGGTAACATCACTTAGTGACCTGTGGTGCTTAGCAATGGCATTGCTATTGTGAAGTAGTTTATGACTGTATTGCTTTGCAAGAAAAAGTTTGATTCCAGCTGCCATTGTAAACCAAGGACTACCTATAAGACACATAAGGTTTATGAATCATTTTTTGAATTTGTGGGCTTCATGGTAAAAACCTGTATTTTATTTCAGAAGAACTTGCTGAAACCCACTGTTAGTATCATTTTCCCTGTGTTATGATACCTTTGGGTGAATTTCTCTGCTTTCTAATAATTGTGGCCTATTATTGGTTTTTCATTGGTCTATGGTCATTGCTGATTTTGCGGATTTAATGACAAGAAAACTTGAACCCTTTTATGTTCCTCTTGCTGAACTTCAGTGATTTCCAAATTTGGCAGAAGAGGTACTAATTAACTTGTATGAAATCCTCAGGGAAGAAAAAACAGAGCAGCTTGTTGACACCAGACATGAAGTAGATCAGCTAGTCCTGGAACTACAGAAAATAAAGCAGGAGGTAATGGTATCTGTTAAATTATAAAGGGCAGCTATTAACATGCATTGATCTTAAAGTGATACATATTCTGTTTTAGACTATGTATTTATACACACACACACTCACATACACACCAATGAGAAGAACCTTAGAACTGACTAGACAGATTCACGAAAGTTTCTTAATTATGTCTGGAATGCAAATTCATAGCTAGGATAGATAACTAGTGGCATCTGTTTGATGATCCTATGGATTAGATAAGAGGGGAAATAGTACCTAAAGGCCACATTTTAATTTTTCAAAAAAAAATATTTTGGCCTCTAAGAGCCATAGGGGACATAACTAGCAAGGCAACTACATCGCCATAGTGGATGCAGCTAGCATTTTGAATGTGCTTTGGCTTAGGTTGGAGGATGTGTGTGAGCACCTAAGGTACCCATATCTCCAGTGCTGCCTGTTATTTTCATGACACACAGAACTAAACCAATAGGTTTACAACATTTATAGTTTCTGACTATAGTATAGTTTGTACTTTCTGAACTAAAATCCTTCCTGGTTCATATATATTCATCCATACGTATTCATCCAATTAAAAGTTCAGGTGGCCAGGTGGACTTTGAGAATTGTAATTGTAATATTTCAAAGCCAAAGCAATGAGCCTCAATCTAGGTTTTGGCTTTGAAATATTATAATTCCAATTTAGTTGATAATTTCTATCAAAGCTTGGCCAGTCTCAGATTATTATTGTTCTCATATTTCCTCATACTTTTCCATATGAATATCATAACCGTATCCAGTTCACATGGATTTCTTATTTTAAGAACTTCCTGTTTTGAGAACTCTCTCTTATTTTCTGAGAGTGCTCTGAGGTTCTGAGGATATGCCTGAAGGCTGTGGGTTAGCCGTTTTTGGTCTGGGTGGACCTCTCGGCTGATTCAACAGTGATCCAGTTGCATAATTTAAAGAAAGGAGGATTCACTGATAAAGAATAGTAAAGTACCGTATTTTTTGCTCCATAAGATGCATCCCCCCCCCCCAAACTGGGTGGAAATGTCTGTTTGTTAATGCCGGTCCTTTGGTGAATAGGAGCCAGGCCACAGTGGCAGGGTCCTTTTACAGTGCTAAACCCCGTCTCTTCTGTCTTCGTCATTGCCCACCTCTTCTGTCTCTTTTCCGCAGTGCAGGAGTCAATAGGCAGAGCTGGCACATGAGAGGACGCCTATCTGTGGTCCTCTCAGGTTCCAACTGGTATTTTTTTCCTTGTTTTCCTCCTCTAAACCTAGGTCCGTCTTTTAGTGCAAAAAATACAGTATGTTTTGTCATTCAAATGTTTACATACAGAAAGGGGAGTCAAGAAGCTTTTAGAATGTGATTCCTTCCCACTAAACATTTTGTAAAATAAAGTTCTCTAGTAAGTTAGCACCGAAAGTCAGCATCTCAATAACGAAATTGAAGCGATTGATAGTACTCTCCAATTATCTTTATCAGGACAAAAAACCCTTCTTAGTGTATTTAATTCAACAATGAATTGAGAGGTCTGAATTTGCAGATCAATTGGCAATTTCAGGTCATTCATTGCTATGTTAGTTGCTAAGAGTTACTGGGCATAGTAATAACCCACAAGTTTCATAATTTCTGGCATACACTTATCTTTGTTTTGTGGGAATGAATAGGCATGCAACACAATGACTTGTGCATACTGAAAATAGTATTATTTCTTAGTCTTGCTCTCCGTATGATGTTTCCTTTTTGTTAATAAGTCATTTCAAAAGTTTGCTATACTGATTTTACTTTATTCAGAACATTAACCTCATGGCAGATGCCCGCTCTGCTCGGGCCTACAGGGATGAATTAGATTCCTTAAGGGAGAAAGCAAACAGAGTGGAGAGACTTGAGATGGAGCTGGTTCGATGTAAAGAAAAGCTTCATGATGTGGATTTCTACAGAGCACGGATGGAGGCAAGTCGGGGGTGTAGCAGGAATGGCAATTTTGGTATTTATTGCTAATTTAATCTGATGCATATTGTGTCAGGGTAGTGATTTAAGAGTTGACCAGCTGATACAATGATGTAATGATGCAATGATGGGAATGAGTCAGCAAGGTTTTTGGCTGTTATCCCTTTAAGAGGCCCTGTTAGGGCGCCTCTCTCTCGCTGTGTGTTCTTCCCTGCTGTAATTTGCTGCTTGTTTGACCTTTGGCTGTAGTACGTGTATGTATAGTATATATTCTCTTGTAGATAAAACCACTATTTATTACAAACCTCTGTTTGCTGTTATTGCTCCTGGGTTGTCTCACATAGTAAAGCTGCGTGCACTCTGACATATTACATTCTGTAATTGTTTAGATGTCCACTTGCTACCTAGTGGCATCACACAATGATAACATAATTCTTATAGGAATTAGAAGCCTTTGGACAGTTTGATAGCCACAGTTCCACGTAAAAGGTGGCTATGAACTATCCTTTCTCTGACTGAAGACTGTTTCTAACACCACCTGTGAACTGGTCACCCTATATGCTTAATTGTATCCTGTCCTGGATAAAGTTTTTGGGAAACCTGAAAGGGAACATATCATTCCAGCTCCCTCTGCCAGCCTATAAATATAAATCCACCTGTAGCTTTCTCCTCTCTGTAGCAGAAGACACTGGTAAAAGAATATGAATCAATTAATACTCCAGCCCAGGTTAATTAAAACTGCAGTGCAATGATACTCGTCCTCTCTAGCAAAAGACCTGGCCATAGGTAACAGATTTGGAATCTGTGCTTGCCTTAAGTCCAGATGGTTAAGGATTCTGATAGTCGACAGCATGTTCATGCACCCTGCCTGACCACTCCCCCTGGGCTGTATAGTGCCCAGTTGCTCCTGGAAACACTCATATTCAGATTCTGGTGTGTTACTTTTCTAGGAAATCAACCTCCATACGCTAACTCCAAAATCTGCCCTCAGATTTTCATTTTTGAAGAAGTGTCAGACCAGAAGTTCAGTTCTGAATGTAACGCTCTACATTTCTGTTTTTAAGTTTACCCATGCCCAGAAAGGGAGGAACCAACTCCAAGTGATCAGGGAGAGTTCTTCAAAATATTGCTCTTTACTAATAAATTAGACTGAGCAACAAGTATGGCTTTTTGTTTTGAGCAAACACTGCTGTTTTTTTTCTAAAAACAACAACCAATTATATCAGCCGAGCTGTCATCAAAAAGTAATGATGCTGAATACTAGTATAAAATTAATTTCTTAAGGGGAACCGATTATTCCAAAAGCGGTACCATTTAAGGTTTGTTCAGAGGTACAGGTAGGAATAGAATTTTGGTTTCATTTAATGTTCTTTTCTGTGGAATGGCCAAGCTGCCTGCTGTGTAATCCCAGCTTATTGTGTAGCTTTCTCAGGCATCTAAGAAGAGGAGCTGCAGAAACAGAATCTAGCTATAGTACCTCTTTCCTCCCTGACACTCTTTTAGAATTCATCACCTCATGCTGTTTAGTAAAGTGCTGACTGTTTCTTTGCTCTCAAATTGATTAAGAGATTAAAACTTTTCATCTGCATAGAGGAAGAAGTAATAAGTAGTCCAGCATTGCATCCTGTCATCTTATCTATAACTGTCAATTGGCAACAGAACCCTGAGATCATTTTTGAGATGTGTTTGTTTGTTTGTTTATTTATTTCATTTGTTTGCTGCCCATCTCACCTAGAAGCAGTTGCTAATGTTTCTTCAGGCACAAATGTATTTCATTCTTTTATCTTAATTATTTTCACATTCTAGCTTTCAAATAATACTTTTGCCAATCTAGCTAAATTCTATCAATAATTGAAGAATTCTATAGACACAACATTATTTGTCTAAGTCATCCATTTCCTACAGAAAAATATTTCATGGTATGCTATTGATGCTGGCATTAAACTCATATTATTAAAATTGTATGGTGTCTGAAACCCTGGTTAAATGACTCAGTTTTGTGATTTGTTTTTTCAATTGCAGGAGCTTAGAGAAGACAACATTGTATTAATTGAAACAAAGACAATGTTGGAAGAGCAACTGATGATAGCAAGAGTTCGTGGTGATAAATTACATGAGATTGAAAAAGAAAATTTGCAATTGAAATCCAAACTTCATGACATAGAACTGGTACAGTGTGATATTTTTAAACATTGGTGGAATTTCTTTTCAAGCTAATTAGTTTTCAGGCGAATGAACAGTGGCCTGAATACCAAAAAGATTAACGCTCTTTGAAACAGTGCAGTGTTTTTTTGAAAATGCTGAAAGTCAGATTGACCCTAACTCGAAAGTATGAAGTTATATTCATGTGTTAAGTTTGTATATTTTAATGGTAATATATATTTCGTAGAAGAAACGAAATGTTTAATGGCCACATTTAGGATTAAGGCCTCACCAGATTGCAGTCTTCGTGGCAGGAGAAATCTTTCTAAATGCATAAAATATTTCTCATACAATACAGTTCCAGCCCATAATCAAAACCTTATTCTCAGAATGCTCATGTCAGACAAAATAATTCATTAAGCTTAGGAGGTGTGGGAAGGCAGAATGGGTGTGCCTTCCCACACTATGAAGTTATGTGCTATGAAGGCTCAGTGTTCTAAAGCAATATAATAGGAATATAGGAGGCAAATGATTAAAAGTTAAATTAACTTTTGCTTTATACTTCCATTATGAGCTCTCTAACTGACCAAAATGGGAAGTGGGATGCTGGCTAAAGCAAATTTTATTTACAATTTATGGCAGTTTTCTTACATTCTGAAGTTAAGAGAAGCATTGTTTTAAAACATAGGAATAATTGTCTGATCTACTCACTTTGGGATTCATTGCTAATATAGGCATTGGTATCCTTTAATATACATTTGAATTTTATCATTATCTTTCCTTTTTATTCTTATTTATGTTACATTAATTCTGCTGATATTTACATAGAAAATTCATTTTCCGGTAGGAAAAGCCATACAAGATATGGTTTTAAAGCTATAATTTCAGATGTTTTCATATTGAGCATTAGATGTACTTCCACCAAATTGGTGGGAGATGAACATTGACATCTTGGTCAGGATAAACGTCAATCCCCTATTTAGGCTGAAGAAATTGTAAATGTTGCCTTTGCTGCATAGCTTTCTATTGTAGACCCAAATGTCCATCATCCAAGCTAGATTATAAAACAATGTGCCTTGTCCTCCATTAGGACAGGGATACTGACAAAAAGAGAATTGAAGAGCTCTTGGAAGAAAATATGGTGCTAGAAATTGCACAGAAACAAAGTATGAATGAGTCAGTCCACCTCGGCAAGGAACTGGAACAACTGTCAAAGAATACAGATCTCTCAGATAGTAAGTACGACAAATAAGTTTGCTACTCCTCATGTCAGATATATATAATTTTTGTACATTAATTCAGAATTAATGGGAAAAAGGAAGAATTCCTATATTGAACTTGCGTTCATATATTGCAAACTAATTAAAAGTAATTCTGTATTCCATTCTTATGAAATATTTTTCCTTTCTCATTTTTAAAAATGACACATTTTACTTCATTATGCAGAATAATCCATTATGCAGAATGAGATACTCTCTGTTAAGCCGGACAACCCTTAAAGTCCATGTTATTTTTCTTAGTTGTATAGAATAACATTTTAATAAAATAACACTGGCTAGGGTGTACCTTAACCCCCTATTTTTAAATGGATGTTATTTAAATAAATTAAAACTATTTCATATAAATTAAAAAGATTTTATTTAAACAAATTAGTCCGTTCTGATCAACAGATTAAGAAATAGCTGGAAATGGATCCATGTTTGCAAATGTGTTTATAGTTGGGCATTCTGGATATTGTATTTCAACAGCAAGGAAATCTTTTGTCTTTGAGTTGAATGAATGTGCATCAAGTCGTATCTTGAAACTTGAGAAGGATAACCAGAGCCTGCAAAATATCATCCAGGAGCTCAGAGATGCATCTGTAGTCACTGAAGAGAATAGCCTCAAATTTGTAGAACTACAAAATGAGAATCAACAGCTTGGCCAAAAGGTAAATAACATAATTTATATTTACAGTCAACCGATCAAGTGTGTTTGGAAATTATCTACCACAAGACATAGTGTTGGCTATCAGTTTGATTGGCTTCCAAAAAAAGGTTGAACAATCTATAGTTGTTGGCCTTGAAGGCAGTGTAACTGCCTCTGAAAGCAGTCTGCTAGGAGACAAATTGTGCTCTTGGTCGGCACTTGTGAAAAAAGACTGCTGCACTAGACAGGCCAGAGATCCTTCATTCTGTCACTTCTACTTTTTACAGCAGTGTTTTTTCAACCTTGGCCTGAAGATGTGTGGACTTCAACTCTCAGAATTCCCCAGCCAGAGGGGAATACCCACTCTGGCTGGAGAAATCTGAGAGTGACATCTACACATCTTCAAGTAGCCAATGTTTAGAAACACTGTATTAGAGAAACTATTTAGATTTTATTTGGTCCTCTTAGTTCCTGTTGACTGATTGACAGCATCCTTAGAAGGTGGAACAGATCTTAACATTTCCTACACTCATATTAGTTCTGTATCTGCTCTGTACTGAGAGTATAACCAATTTGCAAATTTCTGTGTGATTTATGTAGGGCAATTTTCTATTTTTAAAAAAGAACAATAGAGTGGCTTTTCTGTTAGTATTAGGACTGGCAACCTTTGGATGACTGTAGTTGGGCTGTCCTTGGAGTGTCCACAGTTTTGGGTAACTCTGTAATGTAAAGAAAATAGTACTGCTATGTGTTGAGGGATGCATGTTTTACCAGTGTTCGTTGTCATTATTGGCTTTTTTTTCATAATATTGACTACATTTTTCAGCCTAGTGCAGAATGGTAGAAAGTCATACCATGTATTTTTGGACAGAGGGCAGATTCATGACATATGCACAGAAGGTTTTGCTATATATTTGACAGTTGTTTATAATTTATTACATAGATAAAAGTCATAAATGACAGTTGCCCATACCTCTGAGCTTATCTCATTTCACCCTTCTTAAGGTGATACCCAGATCTTGTGAGCTCAGCATGATTCAATTCCCCTTGTTTGTCTTCTGGCTTGAAACAAAATAGTATTTTCAGAGCTCTGGGATTATGATTGACCAAATGCTGAAACGTGTTAAGAGGATGGGAAAATAATAATAATAATAATAAAAGAATGCAGAAAGATAAGTAAAAATGGCAGCTGCTTGAAAAGGATAAGATCATCTGAAGAACAGCTGTTGAAAATAAAAGTCATTAATGATCTGCTTCATTTTGCATCTGTCTTTGTGGGTGACAAAGTAGGCCACGTCATCTGACCGAGCTTATTTAGGAGGAGAATTGGGCAAATACATGACCAGAAATAAAGTTATAAGCCTGAAAAAGAAAACATACACGTGTAACCAAGTTTAGTTGTCTACCTGTATCTTCTTAAAAATATGAAAGTATTCATTTTCTAATAAAAATATGCAGCTCATCTGTAGTCAAGGAATGGGGGAGGGAGACAGTATAGTTCTATTTAAAAAAAGGGAATTAAGGAGTGAAAATAGATCAAATTTTAGGCTGGATAAGCTTCACATCCATTCTTAGTAAAATGGTAGAAAGTTTTATTAAAGAGAAAATAATCAAACACATAGAACTTGGCTTAAAGTTTTGCAAAGACTAGACTTGACTCAAAATCTTTAACTTGTAAACAAGCATGTAAGTAAGGATAATTCAATATGGTAACCTGGAACTTTTAGAAATTTTGAAAGTATATTTAGTAGACTTGATTTTGAGATGTCCTAAAATAGATTAAATAATCTTTGATTTTCAATAATTTGAGCAAGCCTTAAACAAATGAGTTATTTTTTTTTTTAATTTCATTATTAAATGAAATTGTAAATTTCACCCTGAGAGTCACTGAGTGGGAAGAGGCAGATTTAATTAGATCTTCCCCTTTCATTTCTTGCCCTCTGACCAGACATTCCCGGAAGTTGAATTTACTGCCACAAATGATTGATATTCCAACCTTCAGTAAATATCCTCTTGAGAACAGTAAAGCATGTTGCAATTATAGGCTTCTTAAAGTTAAATGTTCTTATCTACATATTGGATGATCCCCTTATCTAAACTTTCCTGTCATGTAAAATGTGTTCTTGATCCTCCAGACTTCACCCTTTTCTAACTCCCCCATATACTTCTTAGTGACAGTAACTATTAGTTTTTGGATATATTGCCAATTCATTCAGAAATCAGAGCTCAACTGGCCCAGCACTCTCATGGCCAATTAATTTTTTATATGCCAACAATAGTTTCAGCAGGCTTGTTGGATCCTCAGCCAAGACTGAATATTCTTTTATGCAATTAGAACTTATAGAGTATTACTTTACACATATGCAGACTCTTTGTGTAACATTCCTTGTGTGTCATTGAATTCATGGTAGTTATAGTTACATAACATGGGGACCACCTACATTGGTACTTTGGGCAAAGGGAGAAGGAGGTAGAAATATTCATTTTTGTACCATCAAACAGCAGTGTTGTAGGTGTTTATCCAGACATGCAGCAAATCTAGTTTAGAAATGCCATCTCCTCCCATTAAGTAGCTGCTATGTTGTCTTTGATTCATTGCCACATCTAAAGAAAGAGAAGCCAACATATTTTATTTCTGTTGTGTTATATTGCTTTGGCAAACTTATTGATAAAGTTTAAAATACTTAATTTCTCAAAATGTCCCTCTATGTCGGGGTGTCAATCTCACGTCGTCACGGCTGTGTCATGTAACTATTGGTACTTTTTCCCCCTTCGCTAAACCGGGTATGGGCATGGCCAGCATGTGACGGATCTGGCCTGCAGGCCAGGAGTTTGACAGCCCTGCTCTACATTAACTGATGTTTCTTCTGAGTTACATAAAACTTTTTCTATCCAGATTGAGAAGCTGCAAAATCAGATAGAAAAGGAGAAACAAAGTAACCAAGATTTGGAGGCTTTAAGTGAAGAACTCTTGAAAGAAAAGCAAGATCTTAAGGACACAATGGAGGCTTTAAAAGCTGATCAAGAAAGACAGGTAGAGATGTGGGTTTTGCCGAAGTTATTCCTAAAATATAACCAGTTGGGTGTTAAAGAATTGTTCATATATAGCAGAAGGAGAAACATGTTTTTGCTGAATTCAAGGACTGAGAAGACTCAAAACAGAAAGCAGTTTATCCTTTTATAATAATAGCCTTTATTGTTATTGTACATAGATACAATGGAATTGATTCAGCCTCTCTATTGGTGCTATCCATAACAATTTATTTTCATACTTATAATATATTTAAATTGGTTGAAATGTTGACTTCTCCAGCAACTGTCTGTCTTGTTGAGTTACCTCAGTATAATGTTTTAGAATGATTGTTAAGACAAGTCACATCAGCTGACATTGCTAAAGGTGTAATTGAGTTGCATGAAGTCTTGCACACTGACATTGAGAGGACTGCAGCAATTAAATGGTTTCAATTACTAATTGATATAAAAAAAACTGTGTTAGAGATCAAATCATTGCTTTCTAGTTCAGTAAATATAGCAGACGTTGTGCACCTGATACTCTCCCACCTTTTGAACTTTTTACGACACTGGTTCTTCAGAATTCTTTTGGATTCTAATAAGAACGTTGGTTGTGTTTAATTTTATTTCATTTTTTTTAATTCATGCTTTTAGATCATTTATTGTTTTAACTTTTCCAAGCTTAGTCTTCCATATGCCATGGTCCTTATCAGATGAGCCTCTGCTTTAGTCAACTAAGGCTTTCCTATTATGTTGATGAATAAATAAAGAAGATATAGACCAG
>JANHJO010002750.1:121541-135385 GCA_032468235.1 Pseudoxyrhopus heterurus
ACATTGTAAACCGCTTAGAGAGGGTTGCAAGCCCTGATAGGCGGTATATAAATACAGTGCTATTGCTATATTGTTGCAAATTTTACATCAGTTTGTTTTGTGATACAAAAGACTAATTTGGTTTTAACAAATTTGGAAGTAACAAAAACTCCCACCCATATAACTTCTCTTAAATTAAAGTCTAATATAGTATTTAGTTTTAAGTCCTCAAATAACAACAATAGTATTTCTCAATAGGACAACATATAACCAGGGAGCTTATTCTACTAAAATAAAGTAAAACCATAACAAGCACATCTTACCACAGAATTTTGTCACCCTTTCATATTGTTATTTTAATATTAAGTAATATAATAGGATATTCAAGTTTGGGGAATATAAATATATCTGTCTAGTAAAAACAATGGATTAAACCAAAGTTTTAGTTCTTGACCTTGTTAAGATTTAAATTCTATAAAAGTCCAAAGTAAACAACAGTGCTGTTGTGCATTTGAATGGGAGTGTTTTGCTTTTCTATTTGAGGATGAATATCTCACACACCAAACTTAAAGCTGAGTACGAAGGGCTTCATAGTCACACTAAGGAGCTGAAAACATCCTTGAATAATTCTCAACTAGAGCTGAACCGTTGGCAAGCTCGTTATGATGAGCTGAAGGAACAGCACCAGACTATGGATATCACCTTAACTAAACTGGACAACCATTGTGAGGTGAGTGTTATGTGTTATGAAAATCCAAAAATATTACAGCTCTGGGAAATATCACTGCAATTCAACAGATGTAGTATGTGTAATCTGTTAGAACTGATTTATTCTTAAAACCATAGGTTAGGATTGAAATTCACGTTCAATCCTAAAAAATTGAATTGTGAAAAAAAAGAGGTCTTTGAAGCTCAGTGACAATAGGGAGAAAAATCCTTCTAAACCTCCATTTACCCTGTCCTAGAATTGTTTTTACTTTTTTCCAGGCTAGCAAAAGAGGAAAATAAAAAACCAACTCCATACAGATAGTCCTTGACTTACAACCACAACTGGGACTGTAATCTTGGTCACTGAGCAAAGTGGTGCTTCACTGCTTCATGACCCTAAACCCAGTACTCCTGGATGTGGTCAATAAATGATCTTACAGGTTATTAAGCAGACAGAGTTCTACATAAGATGTGTGGGGTGCCTCAGGAGGCACGAAGAAGACCCTGAGAGACTCTGCTCTGGAGCTGAAAATCCTTCCTGCCCAACTACAAGCATGATTTTCAGCCCCCAAGCAGAGAGGCATCTATGCATGGACTGATCCTGGCCTCCCCTGAAGCATCCTACACTCCTTTCCTTATCGTGCTGCCTCCACTCTCTGCTTGGATTTCAGCTTCCTCTCATCTCTGAAGCTAGCTGAAAGACCTGTTTGCCAGAACAGTGCAGCTCTGCTCTATGAATGAAAAAGAACTCCTTCAGCAGTTCACAGGTTCAAGATCTGAGCTCTGCTTCTGCACCTCACCAAAGGCGTTTCTCTCCATGGACAGAACGGAACCCCTTCAATGGGGCACAGGAACAGATCTTGATTCTGTATCCTTCCGAGGGAGTTCAGCTCTCCTTAACAAGCAGCTCTTTTAACCAGCCCCCCAGAGAGGAGAAGGAGTCTTCTCAGCAGCTTACAAACTTCCCTGATGGCTTCCCCAATGACTTTCAGGGGAAGCTGGCGGAGAAGGTTGCAAATGACAATCACATGGTTGCAGGTTGTTGACAACTGGTTGTAAGTATGAACAGATTGCCAAGCACCCAGATCACCATCATGTGACCACATTTGTGGCATTGCAACATTTTGCAACGCTTTCAAAAGCTGTTGCAATTCCGAATTGTTAAATGGTTGAAAGTCAAGGACTACCTATAATATCCCTTAAAACTCTCCCTGAGTGCAATTAGTATTGATCATGTCTAATTTTGCTCAGTGCTAATTGTGTATCTTAAGTGCTCATGGTTGTATTATGACTGCAAGTACTGAAGTTCAAAGAACTGCTCACTGAGCAGAGCTTTTTCATAAATAAAAGTCTTTGCTTTGGTTGCTTTGCAACATATGGACAAATGTGTGCAAAAAACCTCATCTGTGGTATGTCTGTTAATTAGCTACTTGCTCGACTAAAAGGAAACTTGGAAGAAGAGAACCATCATCTTCTCAGTCAAATCCAGCTATTAAGTCATCAGAATCAAATGTTGCTGGAGAAGAACATGGAGAATAAAGAACAATACCACGAGGAACAAAAGCAATATATGTAAGAGAAGCAATCCTTTTGCATACTGATCTTGGCCTATGAGATTAATATTATGTCAGAGGGATGAGGGGTTAGGAAAACTTTTTAAAAGAGATCCCTGAGGGCAGCCAAAAAGCAGTTCATGAAATTTCTCTGCAACTGCAGCATGCTTTTGCTAAATGTAAGCATACAGTTCATTGTGTACGTTTTAGTCTGATGTTTGGGTTTGATAATAGGTGCAAGTCATTAGACTTGTTAAATGAAAAAAATGAAAGGTTTACTCCAGTCACTATTGTTGTCAGTACCAATATTACATGACGTGTTGTCCTGTATGAGCTTTGATGTATAATTTCTGCTAGGGTCAAGTCACATTACAGTGTATTGTAATACTTGTCAGTCTTTATCTCAGCAAGCAATGATACCAGGTTCCTTGTGATTGGTTGCAATATGGATAGAGAGAGAGAGGGAGGGAGGCAGAGGGAGAGAAAGAAAGAGAGATAGACAGAAACAATCATATTTATAGGCATATTTCTTGGGCAGTATTTAATTTAAACATTCCTATATTTAAGTATAGATATTTAAATTAGATATTAAGTTAGATATGGCCCAAGAAGGATTTTTTATCTTGCTATTAGGAATACTGACTTCTTTTCCTGGAAAAAAATGATAGTTCAATTTTAGCTTTGTTATGCTTTCCTCAGCAAATAACTGTAAATTTCTAATTTTTTCTTCATTGTATGATTTTTTTTAACAGTGATAAATTAAATGCCTTAAGGAGGCACAAAGAAAAATTGGAAGAGAAAATAATGGATCAATACAGGTTTTATGATCCAACGCCAAAAAAGTAAGTTTTATATAGGAAAACATCTTATTAATTATCACATCCAAATCAGTTCATAAGATACAAGCTGTACTTCAGTCATCACACTTCGACTTACTAAGTTGACATATGAATAAACCATGGTGCCCTTCTGTAAGTGAAAACATGAGGAAGCCTTCACTTAGCTATAGGCTTCTGTTTCAGAAAAGATTATAGATAGTAGACAGTACATTAAATCAGTACTACAAATTATACATCAAATTAAGATATGATTTCTAAAACTCCAATTTTGGATGTGGCACAATTGCATGTATAAGAATGGTTTGCAATTAGAATTAAATTCTACATTGGATTTACTTTTTAAATACAGTTAATCTAGGCATCGAAGCATGCTCACACAGTTTAGTTATCCATATTCCTGAAGAGAGAATTAAAGATATTTTCCAATAAAAGACATACAAAATCCTTGCAACCATTAACATACACAATACTGACTCAGTATATTTTGAAGAGATAATATGGTTTTAGTGCAATTTAAATATTTCTAGTTCGTTGTTGAAATTAGGGTTGTTAGTGCTCTCTGAGCTTGGTTGTTTTCTTGCAGATGTTTCGTTACCGAAGTTAGGTATAACATCACCAATGATGTTACCTATTTTGTGTAATGAAACATCTGCAACAGAGGTGCTATTCAGCCAGTTCCAACAGGTTCCGGAGAACCGGTAGCGATCATTTGGAGAACCGGCAAATACCACCTCTGATTGGCTAACTGCAGCAAATACCACCTCTGATTGGCTGACTGCATAGTCACGCCCACCAAGCCACGCCCACAGAACCGGCAGTAAAAAAAATTGAATCCCACCACTGATCTGCAAGAAAACAACCCAGCTCAGAGAGCATCAACGATTCATCATTAGTGCAAGTTAACAAGAATCTCAGGTTGCAGGGACATTACAGCTTTTCAATTTTTTTCTATTCTATAATAAAACATTTTCCGCCATTGTTAGGCTTTGCAACTTTGCCAACATACACATGCACATGCACATGCACACACAAAAGATCCAACCTGCTTGTTTTACATTTCCAGCAATGCCAAATATTTATTTTAGCAATCAAGACTAGCATGATACACTACTAATAAAAGAGGGAAAGTTCAATGGAAGAAAAATAAGACATTTACTTCAAATATTTCCTAGAATCCAGAGGTCACCCAATTCAATAGAATCCTGGAAAAATATAGCTAAAGGAAAAAAAATACAAAGTGTAATTAAACTTCGGAATTTGCTACCACAAAATGTGCTGCCTACCAATTTGAGTGCATTCAAAAAAGGTGGGACCATTTCATAGAAAACTTAGGAATTAATGTCTGTTGCCTGGATGGCGATGTGCCATCTGCTGAAAAACTAGTGGGATTCCTTGTGCCATTGTTGACCACTGTGAGAACAGGCTGCTGGACTAGATAGGTCAGGGGTACCAATGCAGCAGGCACTGCTTATATTTTTACTATCTTCAGAGAGAAGTAGTAAAATATTTGGTAATTTGTAAATAGATTGGTCCATAAGGACATCTAGTTTTCTACCAAAAAGATTTTAAATAGATCTTTTATACAGTGACCCAATTTTATGGCCATAATAAAAAAAGGAACCTTTATAAGCAACAGAATTCAGAAATATTCTATTTGTATCACTTGTTTTAAGTCATAATTAATTAATTAATCTTACTGACTTTCTTGCTGTAGAGTAGCAGTCCCCAACCTTTTTGGCTCTGTGGACCGGCCACAGTGGTGACGGTGGGGTGAAAGGGGATGGTTTTGCACGGAGCTGATGCTTGTGCAAATGGCGCTTTGCATGCTTGTCTGACGCTTGCACAGCCTGGCGGTTGGGGATCCCTGTTGTAGAGAATGAGAAAATTAAGTGAAATAATTATTGTTTAAAATGTAAGAGGAAAAATATTGCTGTCCTATTAAACATTTCCAATAATAGGAAAAACCACTGGATAGGAGCTAAAGCCTTGGTTAAATTCATGAAGCCAAAGAAAGAGCCAACTAGAGAACGAGTGAAATCTTCAGCAGATAGTTCTCCATCTCTGTTAGAAAGCACAGAGACAGCAGGTTCACAATCTCCATCACAGCTACCCAAGCAACAGAAGAGTCTGGAAATTACCTCCAAAGAGTTCAGCTTCGTGGAAGACAAAGAGCATAAGGCTGGATCCGTGGTCAAAGGTAGGTGTTGCATTTCATTGGCGAGTGAATTAAATTTGTAGCACCATCCTGATTAGCTTTTGCTGATGAATTTTTGTTAATTAAGAACATGTTGAGTTTATAATCCAATTAACAATCACTTCTGTTTGGCACTGATATTCTTTAGGCCTAATCACAAAATGTGATTAGGTATCTAGGTGAAAGAGCTAGCCAAATAGCCCACCTTATGAGATAAGATGTATAGAGAGAGAACAATGGCATATTCTGTTTTCAGAAAGATAGTCAGATCTTGTTTATTTTGTAGAAGAAATAGGAGGAGGTGGGCATTCCATGCTGGAAGTGTAGACTTATGGATGGAAACTAATCAAGGAGAGAAGCAATGTAGAGTTAAGGAGAAATTTCCTGACAGAACAATTAATCAGTGGAACAACTTGCCTCCAGAAGTTGTGAATGCTCCCAATACTGGAAGTTTTAAAGAAAAAATTGGACAACTGTTTGTCTGAAATGGTATAGGGTTTCCTGTCTGAGTAGTGGGTTGGACTAGAAGACTTCTAAGGTCCCTTCCAACTCTGTTGTTCTGTTACTCTGTTAAGGTGCTTTCCCTTACCCTTCATCTATTTGTAAATATAGACTAGAAATAGGGACTAGGGCAGAGTTGTTGACACCAATCTTGTGCAAATAAAAAGAATCCATTGGCATGGGGTTCCTTGCCAGCTTCAGGCCCAAGCTTGCCACTCTGGAATTAATTCTGAAAATTAAGCAGGTGTTTCTTTCACGGGGACAAATATGTTTGGTTTTCTGCAATGCAGGCTTATTTTTTTTAATACTTAAGTACAAAGTGCATCATAATTCTCAGCAACAAAGACGGCTTTTTTATGGTGAGTCTGTTGTCTTTAGAGCCCTCGGTATCCTGAAGATTTATTTTTATTGTGGCATACATAGATTTACCAAGTTGTTTTTGTTGCCATTTTGTTGTTCTGTGTATTATTTTTGTGTTCTTTTAAAGAATGTAGTGCTGTTCTTAGACTTGTACTTTAATTTTCTGTTTATTCTATCAGTCATGTGGAGCTCTTATAACTAAACTATAACTGGACTATTGCACTATTGTTATACACTATGCCATAATGTACCTGCCAATTCTACGTGTTATCAAGTGTTAGCTGCTTTACACGACCTATGTAATATAGGTGCATTCTGTTAATAAGCTCAGTTTCTAATTGCATTGATAAGTGTTTTTTGCATTATGGGACTTTTCCACAAAGCAGAAACATTCCCCAGAGTTTATTTGTAACCCGCCTAATTTTTCTGCATTGAAAAGTGCAGTCTGACTTGGTGACAGCAGAGGGAGCAAAGAGAAAAGAATCAGTAACACAGACCCAAATATGAAAAATGTGAAGGATCCTTAATAATATATGATCTTTGCTTGTGTGTTTTATTGCATAATATGTCTCATAATACTGATGGGTAATAATTGCTTCAATTAAAAACATTACTGGAACAGACCTGTCCTTAATTCTTACATTGATTTAAGCACCACAAAACCGGGAAATTATGTTAATTATCCTAACACATGCCCTTGATCTGTAATGATACTGTAGAGATAGTCCTTGACTTATGACCACAATTGGGACCAGAATTTCGGTCATTGAGTGAAGCCGCCATTAAGTGAGAGGCCCGTGTGACTGCTTCATTCAGCAAACTACAATCCTGATTCTCCCAGTTGTGGTTGTTAAGTGACCACATGGGTCATTAAGCAGGCAGAAGGAAACAACTGCCTGTGAAAGGAGGCCAGGCAGCTTCCCTCCATGCTCAGGGAGGAACTCCTGTGCTGGACTGGAGAAACAAAGCTGAGATCTTTGGAGTGCAAGCTTTGTTTCTCCATCCCAGTTCAGGAGTTCTCCTCCCTTCCTTCTACAAGCAGAAGAGAACTCTGTCACTGGGCTGGAGAAACGAAACCGGAATCTTCAGATCTTCACTTACCTAGCCCAGCGCAGAGGTTTCCCACCCCCACCCCCAGTGTGGAAGGGAACTTCTGTGGCAAGCTGAGGAAACAAAGCTTGGATCCCAAAGATCCAGGCTTCATTTCTCCAGTCCAGAAAAGATTTCCACCATCTGTGCAGTCCCTTCGTGAGGTGCTTCAAGGGCTTATTATTCTCTCCCTTCTTATTTATCTTCTACATGAAGCTGTTGGGTGAGGTCATCTGATGGTTCGGGGAGTGAGGTATCCTCAGTATGCTGAGAATACCCAGCTTTATATCTCCACTCCAGGTCACCTGAGTGATGCCATGGAGACTACGAAGGCGTGGATGAGTAAAATAGGCTTCAGTTCAACCTAAGCAAGACTTAGTGTCTCTTTTGGATCTTTGGTTTCAGGGACATTTCATGGGTTCTGGATGGGGTGGCACTACCCCTAGACAGACCCAGTGTGCAAACTGGGTCTCATCCTGGACTAATGGCTCCTGCTCAAAGGGAAGATAGTGGCCATGAATAGGAGGGACCTTCATGTTATGTGCCAGTTGCACCTGTTTCTGGACTGGGGAAGGGACTGATCATGGTCACTCATGCCTTTCTAACATCTATGTTGGATTACTGCAAGTGCCTTTATGTGGGGCTGCCCTTAAAGGGTATTCAGAAGCTTCAACTGGTGCAAATGCAGTAGCATGGACAGTTCCTGGTGCCAGTTACTGGCAGGAAACATATCCCCAGGTACCATCAGCTAGGGAGTGTTGACTGGCGAGACCCAGAAATAGAGTCTTTTCTGCCATGGCAGCCGCCCTTTGGAACGTCATTCCCTCCCCTCTGAGATTAGATTGGTCCTGTCCTTATTGGCCTTTTGTAAAGGCTTGAAAACTTAACTTGGTGTTTGAGCCTGGGGTCCTGACCATGGGTTTGAGCCGGTCTCCTGGTGTTATGGATGGTGCCCGGTTGCTGTATGATTTTATTTTTGTTTTATATCATGTATTTTGTGCCTTTTTTTATTGTAAGCTGCCTTGATTTTTATAAACTCAAATAAATAAATATGTTTATCTCATAAAAGAAGCTATAATGTATGTTTAATCATAAATACTAGAGCAGCCTTTCCTAACAGTATTGTACCCTGGAGGAACTCTTGAAATACTTTTCAGACCTCAAGTATCCTCTGCATAAAAATTAATGTATCTACAACTAGCATTGCCTAATGTGCAACATTCAGAAAATGATGTGGGGGTTTTTTCCCCAGCCACAATGTATTATGGAACTGCACTTGAGAAAGACTGTTCTAAAGGCTGCTGCCGTAGATAGTTATCTGATGTAAACCTTGTCTGGTTAACAATTGCTGTAGAAATGCTTAGTCCTTGTTCATGTTAAAAAGTTTTCTTGGATGTTTGAAATTACTTTTTAGTTATTTCTGTTACTTTTTTTCTCTTTTCTGTGGTCTCTGGGTGATAACACTTAGCAGCTCAACGTAAAAAGATTGCCTTTTTGAGATCCACAAGCAAGCCCAAGGAAAAGTCTCCTAAGTCTCCATCGAATAACTCATCTCTATCTAATCGTCTCCGGTTCTGGTCGTCTTCTGACATCCCATCCTCTCCTAACGAATCATTTTCTTTCTCAGAAACAAAAGATTTCTAACTTCTTCTCTTATCATTTATCCCCAATGCATTTCCAGTGTTTTATTTTTGAACAAATGAAATCTATAGCCCTTCTGTACACAGTCATAGATGCTCAGCGTATAACTGAGACAGAATAAATCCAAGATCAAATCAAGTCAACACAGACAACATTTTCCCATCAGTAAAATGAAGGACCTTGTTGCACAATGTGGAATATTTCTTCAGTGCCATACACTAATGGGGCATGACATACTGTGCCTCTAGTTTTGCAAGTACTTTTGGTGATGGTGCACATACTGAGTAAGTGAACCTGTTGTGTACTACACTAATGCTTTGCAGATTTGCCCATGTGCCTCGTGTCCTGTCCAGTTGTTAAAATAGATTTTTGTTGCTGTGTCACTGGCAATGCATCCTTTTAATAATATTCTATTCTGCATTAAAAAATAACTCCTAACAAATTTTGCAATTTCTCCTATATCCATTGTGCTGCTTATCTGTTGTCTAATATTATTGCGGTGTAAACATGAAAATACAGAGACGTCTGTCATTGATGAAAATAGCTTGATAATCTATGTCTTGCTTTTTTTTAAATGCTAACTTCAAAATAGGCTTTAAATTTGATTTTTGTTCTGATTGGCAAACACCATTGCAATTTGATAGTAAACAGCCACCGTTGCAGCTGTGCTTAGCCAGTTAACATTAAATGCCATTGCAGTGCATCAGAATGAACACTATATTCAACAGATATTTATCTACTTGAAACTACATGTAACCAATTTGTCTTCTGCTGCTTCAGCCATGGTTTGCTTTATTAAGTTTAGCATGCTACTTCAATAGCATGGAATGGTTTGTGCCTTTTCTTTGTCGTTTCAGTTGACTTAAAAACTTAATGCTCTTAGACCAGTTTTGCTGTGAGTGATTTTAGAAGCCTCTACAATGCAGGAGAAATTATATATAAAATTTTAGATAAATGGTTCAGTCTCCTTATAATTTTCTCACACTTAAAAAAAATGTAAATAACTCAGGTTTTACTATTTTATTTCTTGGATTGTCTGTGCCACTTCGAATTTCATATAAATCACTATAGAAGAGGATTTCTCAACCTTGGCCACTTGAAGATGTGTGAAGATTTTCCATGATGGCCAGAAAATTCTGGGAATTGAAGTCCACACCTCTTCAAGTGGCTGAGATTGAGAAACATTGCTGTTGAAACAATTGGAATGCGAACGCCTTCTAATTCATTATTTAAAAATTCAATCAAGTAGGACAATTTTTCCAGAAAAGAAGGCATTCTGTTCTGTCCCATATTATTGAATGAATCTTGCTTCATTTTTATAGCAAATGTATTTAGTAGAGTGGAATGGATTGCAGTATTAAAACATATTAGTAACAGAAATCCCTAAAGGATATGATGTGTTGCAAATGTTGAATAGAAATATTGAACAGAGATTCAGAACCCAAATCCTACTCAGCTTTTATTTTTTTTCAAATAAATTGCACTTAATTTGATGAGAACCCAGATTGTTGGGGGTAATATGCTGATTCTGTAAACTGCTTTAGAGAGAGCTGAAAAAAGCACTGATAAGCGGTATACAAATCTAATGCTATTATTATTATTAATTTGGTATAATTTACTCCAAAACACTTGTGCTTACGTTTTCAGACTTAGAATAACTTCAGTTATTCCTCCCCTTCCCCAAATCACACAATACATATATAGCTCCTTCTGTTCCATAATGTATGTAAAGTGCTATTTATTTCTCTGTCATTCATTCTTGCTGATCTGAAATTAGAATAGAAAACTGATAGAAATAGATAATATCTGATCATAAATGAAAAGATTGTAAAATCAGAAGAATTTGATGGAACTGTTTTTCCCTGAGTACGCATTTCTAAAGTGATGAGTACCTATGTCTCTCGACTCTCGCTTCTTTGAATGTTTCAGTGTTTTCCCATTTGACATTAGGGGATTCAAATATGAAGAGAGTTTCATACTGTGGAGGCAGCAATGACCACATTGAAAATACAAGAGATCCTGCTATTAAACAGTGCTATGTGGACTCAAGTTCCAGGACTTTCTCTGCTCCAATCTCTAGACAACTGAACAGACCAAAAGGTAGGCATATAGCATGCTTATCTTCATGGGGATTTTTTTTCCAGTAAGATATTATTGGTTCCTGAGAAATGAAGTTCAGAAGAAAGAAAATTTTACGTATTTAAAACATTAAGATAGCCACCCAAAAATCCTCAGGGTGGTTTGCAGCCAATAAAACAGTATAAAACAATATAAAACTAAAAGCAGAAAAACCTTGACGCCACTATCACACTTTTCTGATGCACCCACATTCTCATACTACCTTGACCTTGCCCTATCCCAACGCTTGGCAGAAGAGCCAGGTTTTAACTGTTGTCTGGAAGGATAAAAGGGTGGGGATCTGTTGGATATCAAGGGGGAGAGTGTCCAATAGGGCAGGGGCTGCAATGGAAGAGGCATGCTTTCAAAGATCCACAGATGGTAATGTTTAAGGGAAGGGATCTACTTACTTTGGTGAGACAGACAGACGTCCTTGAAGAGAGGCGAGCCTGCAGATAATGACTGACATTATACTAGCCAACTGAATATATCACACGCCAAAGAGCAAACAACACTTTTTAAAAATGTTACATTTTTTTTCAGGCCATAATTCAGATGGTGACCTGTATGCTAATTCCTCTGCAGCAGAACTTTCCAACAAGCAGCACAGTAAGTTAAGCTCTTTGCCTTTGATTCTGATGCTGGGCTTGGATGGGAATGATATTCAGATATTCACAGAAGAAAATGGCTACAATAGGGCGAATGAAGTTGAAAAGTTCTATTTTAAAGAGAAGTTTTATCCCCAGTTCTTGGGCTTCAAAGTAACATAACGTGAGAAGAAATACAGATTTCTTGGGTGCTACTGAAGATGTTTCTTGGAAGATAAGCAGTTGTTTTATCCTGAGGCACCTTACTCCCTCTATCCTTTGCTGTCAGTACGGACAGGTAGCAGTTTTCAGATAGAAATTTTATTGCCCCAACCTGAAAAACGCCTGCAAATCATTTGCTCTATTATTGACCCAGGTTCTCCAGTAAATTGGTTTTAGAGGGTGATTATTCCAATGGAGAAACACGATCTTCTTTCTTTCTAACCTAATGTAGCCTAGAAGCTGAGAATCCTCTCCTCTGATTTTTCTTCTTCTTCTTTTCTTTTTTTAATTTCCTGCAGTGTCTGGGTCAGATAGCTTAGAGAACAGTGAAAATGCATCCACTAACAGCTCCCCTTTAAACCTGAAAGGTATGATATTTTCACAATATTCATGTACTACAGTCCCTTAATTATTAGGCAGGAATGTTCATAAATCAAATCTGAATCTTTTGGGTAAGGCTTGCATTTTTTTCCTGTTCCATAGAATGCAGATTCTGTGGAATGGAAATATTAAATCAGTATTTGTATATATGACTTAGGGTACCCCTAGTCTTTTTATAAGGATGTGTCAAATATTTTTAATAGAATAAAAGAAGATGATTTTATATCTTTGAATTTCTTGTTACAGGATCTTATGACTATATTCGTGACAGATCAGAAAGCTTTAGTAGTGAAGATATGGTGCTAATGAAAAACATGCCTGGCACATCTAGAGATGGTCTGTTTTGTTCCACCCCTTCTGGAGTTGTGGGTTCAAACACGAAACAGAGTTCCTCGTTTAATAAGAATGGTGCATTGTTATATGATACATCTCAGAAAGGCAATCATGTACAGAAGCAATCTATTAAGCACCGATCTGCCTCTCCAGGTAATGAGATGGTAACCTTAGAAGAATTCCTGGAAGAAAGCAACAGATTATCTCCAATGAAAGTAAGTAAATTATGCAGAAAACACGTTGTTGTCTGTATGGGGATAGAAGATCATCAAAGGGAGATACTACATTGCATACCATGGAACCCTGGTTGCTAGTGGAACATGCAGGTTTATCCAGCAGTAAGACCTGGTTATCCCACAGGCTGAATAAACCTTTGGGTTCCACTAACAAGTGTCTATCTGTCTGTCTGTTTCTTTTTCTCCCTCTCCCTCTCCCTCTCCCTCTCTCTCTTTGTGGTTGGTTCTGTTGATAAAAATTGATGGAAATTATTACTATTGAATGATATATTACGCTTATTTTTGTATTTAGTTAATTGTAATTCAGTTTATTTGTCACCGCAGGAAGCAGATTGGAGGTAAAAGTAAAGAGTATAAGTTATTAGACTATTTTAAGAGTAGGGGTGGGCAATGTTTGACTCTTATGGATCTTTTACTACTGCAGTATACCTTTCACATGGAAATAACAAAGACTAAACTTGCATGTAGGCAAAGTTCTGACCTTTATTATATTTATGTACAAAAAGCACTCCAGTGTTTGCTTGCTGGTTTGCTTCTTTTGTGAGGGGAAGACAACAGCATAAGATGGGATGCAAATTTAAAGGCTAGAATTTTAAAAACAATTTTACTAGTTTTTCTCTTAGTAAATAGATGTTCTGACATGCCCTCCATGGCAGGAATTTTTTGAGAAATGTCCATCTTCAAAAAGAATACCCACTCCTTAATTAGGATGAAATGTCTGGTAGCCCTTAAAGAAAACAACCTATATTTCCTGTTCTCATTGTTTCCATTAGGCTGTAATCCATATAAGCATGGTGGGATTCAAATTTTTTTACTGCTGGTTCTGTAAGCATGGCTGGTGGGCGTGGCCTGGTGGGCGTGGCAGGGGAAGGACACTGCAAAATCCCCATTCCCTCCCCACTCCAGGGGAAGGACACTGCAAAATCCCCATTCCCTCCCCACTCCTGGGGGAACGATACTGCAAATCCCCATTTCCCACTCCTGAGGGAAGGATATTGCAAAATCCCCATTCCCTCCCCACTCCTGGGGGAAGGATACTGCAAAATCCCCATTCCCTCCCCACTCCAGGGGAAGGATACTGCAAAATCCCCATTCCCTCCCCA
>JANHJO010002750.1:146827-158027 GCA_032468235.1 Pseudoxyrhopus heterurus
GCTAGTCCTTGACTTAGTGACCGTTTGAAGTTACAATGGCACTGAAAAAAGTGACGTACGTCCATTTTTCGCACTTATGACCATTGCAGCATCCCCATGGTCACATGATTTACATTCAGAGGCTTGACAATTTACGACCGTTACAGCGTCGCTTTTGCCACCTTCTGACAAGCAAAGTCAATGAGAAAACTAGAGTCACTTAACAGTTGTGTTACTAATTTAACAACTGCAGTGCTAATTTAACAACTGCAGTGATTCACTTAACAAATGTGGCAAGGAAAGTTGTAAAATGGCATAAATCTCACTTAACAAATGTTTCACTTAGCAACATAAATTTTGGGCTCAATTGTGGTCGTAAGCTGAAGATTACCTATACATGCAGGAACCTTCCGAAAATTCTTGAATTAATTTCACAGACACACACACACACTGACTTCCTTCTTCTTTTTTCACGTAGCATCCTATGACAATGTAATCCCATCCAATATTTGTGGTCCCCTGAGCTCAGTGGCTGACAAACGGCAATATATGGGAAATCTGAAATGCAAGAACTTTTTAATTAATCAGAATGGCAGCCTTGAATAAAAAGTATCAACCTATCTTATCACTTCAAATACTGAATATCTGGATGAGGTCCTCTGGGAATGAAACCAGGATAATAGCCTCACAATAAAATCTCTGTGTAGATACAGGATCTCTGTAACTCAAATTGAGATGCTCGGGATGTGGACAGAAGATCTGTTGTCATGAAGCAGACAAATCAATTCTTTTATCTATTGAATTTCCTTTCCCCTGGCTCTTTAAAAAATCCTGCCTCTCCATTTAAAATATTTGTAATGAGTTTGTCTTCTTTAATATAAGCTACTGCTCAGTAGCAAATTGTGCCACTATGAATTAAAATTTTGACCAACTATGTTGGCAACTTTGTAATATTTGTTGGTTTTGCATTTTCTTCATTGCTGAAGAAAACGTCAAATTTCATAGCTCTGTATCTCATTGCAGATATGGGGGTGTACTTTTCTCGTTGACGTTTGCACATTTCTAGTAAATGCAAATGGATTTTCCGTTTACTTTTGCCTGAGCTCCATTAAAGAGCTTTTAAAGGTGAGTCATTTCTGATTAATCACCGATTTTAATTCTCTAAAGAACTAACTTCCAATGACACAAAACCCAACAATCCGTCAGTGGATATTTTTTGGATCATCATTAAGTATGGTGAAATATTTTCCTGGAAATGCTACATGAGAAAACATGAAACAACATTAAGAAACGAAGGAGCTGTCCAGCAAGGCAAAGTTTAGCAGCTGCCTTGTTCTACTCTCGGGGGTATCCCAGTGTTGGTCTTCCCAAGGTTAGGATAGCAAGGTTGTTTCATTAAAATCAAACGTGGCTTCAAGGGGATTGAGTACATTAAAGCCCTGTTCTTTAAAAAGCTAAATATTATGGATATGTACAACATCTGGAAAAGATGCATTCTCTTTCTTCACAACAAAAAGTAATTGTGCATGCATGCCCATGTGGTCTGAATACTTCATACACATTGTGAAGCACATCTTCTGAATCCTTAGCAGAGCCCTACCAAATTCTATATCTATATCATCTATATCTAGCTGATACATCTATATCTCTATATATCTAGCTGATATATGCCATTGTTCATAATTAACAATATTTTAGAAAGCTGTAATCTTCACGTTTTAAAATTTCTGGTTTATCCATTTGTATTATATCTTTTCATTCTTCTTTCATGTTCTCTCTTGTAATTGTTTACGTTTTTTCTGAGGTGTTCAATTAAAAAAATGATTTTTGTTGCATTGGTGCAAAAAATCCAATAAATGAACATAGAAAAACTAACAGAAAATAGAACTTAACCCCCCTGGAATTTATTTTTCTTAAAGATGAATATTGTCTCCCACTGAAAACTGGAGCTGGAATAGGATCTGGGAGATCCAGACCCAAGCCTGGCCTTAGCCAGGGAAACTCACTGTATGACTTTGGGCCAGTCATATCCTTTCAGCTCAACCCACTGCATAGGGTTGTTGTGAAGAAAACAGTAGAAAGAATCCAGTGTAGAATATAATGGGCTCTAAGAGAAGAGGTAGCCACTAGATATAAAGCTAACACATAGAAAGGCATCTGGCAAAATATTGGTAATAATTATTATGGTATCTCTGAGGGATCATAATTACTGCTTTGAGTAAAGTCTGTTTTCTCCGGATATCTGGGTTTCCTGTGAGTGATTTAACGGAAAGGAGATGAGGCACATTTTGCTAGAAAAAAAGCAAGATTTTTTTAAAAAGAAAATAATTATGTGCAACTTTTGTCTTCAGATGACATGAATCATATCTTTAAGCCATTGCATCACAAACTTGAAAAAGAATGTTTGTGCACTTTTCATGCTAAAATACTGCATTGCCCTAACATTTGCAAAGAATTAGAGTAATTAACAGTATTTTAATAGTATCAGGAAACTTCCAGAATTGGAGGCAGATATCTGGCTGAACACTAATTTTGCCTCTAGGTGATCTGGAGGAACCAGAAAGCTGCAGATGAAACCCTCTGGTGTGATTTAGTAAATTTCTTGCTAATGCTTTTACATTCTGAGTAATTTACAGGATTAATCAATGTAATTGCACATTCCTTTTTTCTGAAACAGTATACAATTTTGAGGCTGTAGAAGATAGGAACCGTAAAAGTTTAGCAATAAGGAAGTATGTACATATCTGCACTCACGCTCTCTCACATATGCACAAACACATGCACACACAGATACACACGAAGAAATTAGTGAATATTCCATTACATATATTTCTATTTCTAAAGATCTAAGCCTTTCAGGGTTTTGCTGAATTTGAAATTTTACACTATATTAAAAATATGTACTGTGAATGAGTACCAAAATTGTTTTTGTTCTGGAATGTACCCTGTGGGACAAAGGCACTAAACAATTCATACATTAGAAACTCTTCATTGGTTATTCAAAGTTTTGCAAATGATGCTGTGATTTGTAAGTTGTACTGGCACATAAGACAATCAATCAGAGAAAAGAAAGGAACATGACGATGTTTTCTGTAAGACTGTATTCAAGGCAAGTGGAATCTCAAGGTGATTAAGGAACAGGTTTGAAGGAGGTTCTATCTGCTGATTTTTCAATATCTAAGATGCTTCCAAACTCATATTGCTGTTTCTGTATTGAACATAGCAAAATTGAAATACTGCATATGGCGGCACACATATTACTTAATCCTGTGTTTAATGCCACATACTCTAAGAGCTGCCTTTGAAAACAATTAAACAATTTTTCCTGTGCTTAAGGAATTTCACTGACCATTAGTCCATTTACTTGCTGAATTTAAAATACTGATTATTTGAAAAATGATAAAAATAAGCTTCTAGTAGTGAGCTTAGAAATCCAGTGTTTTGCTCCACTTCCTAATTGTATCTGTCTGGCCTCCTATAGTTTGCCCCATTTTAAACTTTATTATGCTATTTTCTTACTGTTATGCTAGTACCACTTTCTCCTTGACAAAGGTTTCCTCTGCCAATATCCAAGTTGAACCAGGATCCTAATTGATTGCCCATAATTCTTGATATTTAATCCTAATGTCCTGCTAGCAGCAGGTAATCTGTGACCATCAAAAGTAGATATGTATTTTTATTACATAAAAAATACATATTTCCTAAAAATATTTGTACCCAGACAACACATTGTTTAACTAAAAATGGAATCTTTATATGTTATAAAATAAAAAAATTATATTAAAAAAGTAGGTATGTAATTTTCCTGAACAGACTGCATGTATTGGCAAGAAAGTTCAGTCACAGTTCCTTATTAATAAATTGGAAGTGATGCCAAGACCTTCCAGACATTTTGCATGGACAAACACAATAACAATTATATTGTCTTATATTGAGAGCTAAAATACTGTAGCTCTTGATCAGCTGTAATCCCAGTCCTATTGGTTGAGACAGAATTAGCAGTTGGTGTGTGTTTAAAGAGCTTTTCTTTTTGTGTGTTTACTAACTAGCTAAATTTGGATATAATCCATGGTTCATGTTGCAAATTGCCAGCACAGTTATATCTATAAGAATAGAACCAACAGAGGAAATTATTGATAATAGCATTTGAGTCCAGAGTAAACAGACTGAGAACAGCTTATATTGATTCATGCATTGTCACATGATAGGTTAAAAATGACTTTTTTGAACACACAGATCCAGTCAATATATGTGCTTAAGTTGCCCATCACTATATAAGATTTAGGCACAGAGTGAGTTCAAATTAAATATGACATTTGTGAGAACTAGCTCATAGCTGATAATTTACTCAAAATTTTATGCACAACACATGGTGCCATATGTCTTTGCTGGAGTAACCCATCACAATTACATTCTATCTTATTTGTATCACTATACTTTATATAGATCAGTAATCAGTGAGGTTTTTTCATGTTTTTCAAAGGAGGAGAAAAGAGCTATAGGATCTCCCATATTAGATTTAATACTTACTAACAGAGAGTAAAACCTTTGGAGAGAGGGACCATGTAACCCTAGAACTCACCATACTGGAGGTAGGAAAACTAAAGATAGTCAGATTAGTGTTTTAGATTTCAAGAGATCTGACTTCAACAAGCAAAGGGAAAAAATAGGAAGGATTCTACAGATGGAAATCATAAGAGCAAAAGAGTTCTGGAGAGCTGCAAAATTCTAAAAAAATGAGACAATCAAGATCCAAATACAATCAATACTAAAGGGAAAACAAAGGAAGACACTTGATAAAACTGGTGTGGTTGTACCAAGAGCCTTCTGATGAACTGAAAAACAAAAAGGACAATTTTTAAAAAAAAGTATATGACATTTTTATATAACAAGAGTAGAATATTAGGAAAGAGAATCTGCATGGATGGGATCAGAAAAGCTAAGGGTCAGCAAGAATTGAGACTTGTAATGAATGCCAAGAGTAACAAAAAACGATTCTTTGGTTATGTCTAGAACAAGAAGAAAGTTGAGAAACAGTTGGACAACTAGTTGGAGAAGGAAAATGGTTGTAGGCAATGGGGAGAAAGTTGAATTGCTTAATTTCTATCTTTCAACTGTCTTTTCCCGAAAGGAAAAAGTTTGACTTTTAGAAGCAATACTGTGGGGAGGGGAAGAGAAAGGCAGACATAAACAATGAGGAATTGGTGAGAGAACACTTGGCATCTTTGACCAGATGGATTACATCCCGGGGTGTTAAAGGAACCGGCCATGTCACAGGAGAGCCAGCAATTGAAATCTTTGAGAAGCTCAAAGCTCAGGCTATGTGCCTGAGAAGCTCTGGAGCTCAGGCTACAGTGAGCTCTGTGCCAAAGGACTAAAGAAGAGCCAAGGTTTTCAAAATATGTTAAAAAAGTGGGAAAGTAGACCCAGGAAACTACAGACAATTGTCAGCTTGGGATTTGGGAGAATTTTGGAAAAACATAATTAATCACTATATTTGCAAGCATTTAGAAATAAACAGGATGAGTACCAAAAGGCAGCATGGATTCATTATAAAAAGGTCAAGCCAGATAAATCTTATTGCTTTCTTTGACAAAATGACTAAATTAGTGCACCAAGGTAATGCTGTGGATGTACAGACAATCCTGATGGCAACTAGGACAAGAATTTTTGCCATAGCTAAGCAATGTGGTTGTAAAACTCAATGTCATGTGACTGTATCACTTAGCAATGACAATGCAGACAATCTTGACTGCCACTGTATTCCCAAGATGGGCTTGGCACTAAGCAGGAAGTGGTGAGGTCTCCACTGAGCAGTTCAGGGATGCCACACATGGGTAGAGTAGGTTGTGAGAGGCCCTATGCAAGCTGCACATGAGTTGGGGGAGGAGGTGGTGCACTGCAGCATAAGTGCAAGGGATGGAGAGCGCGGCTATGTGCAAGCAGACAGAATCTGAGAGAAAAAAGGCATAGTGCAGGCGAGTTCAGGGATTCCAAGAGAAGAAGGGTGCAGCACAGTACACAGGAAGGATGGAGGACTTACCAGAGCACCTTGCAACCTTTAGCTTCCCCACTGAACTTGTGGAACACCAGCAGGGAAAGTTGCAAATGGTGACCATCTGACCATAGGGAGCTGCAACCACTGTGAGCTGGTTGCCAAGCACCCAAATTGTAGTTGTGGTGCAACATCTGGAACTTTAAGGAAAAGTTGTAAATACTGCTCATTCAGCCCTGTCAAAACTTCAAATGGACACCAAGTAGTCAATAATTGAGGACTATCTGTAGTGTTCTTAGTTATTTGATAAAGTAGACAACCTTCTTGGTAAATTGAAAAATTTAGAGTGATCCCTCTACCAGATTGATTCATACTTGGCTGAACAACCATAACCAATGTGTGGGTCCTTAATAGATCCAGTCCACATGGAGGGAGGTATGCTGTGGGATATTACACGGCTTGTCCTGAGCTCAGTTCTTTTTGACATCTTCATACAGTAGGTGATTTAGTTGAGGGAATAAAAGAGATGCTCATAAAATACGCAAAATTTCTCAACACTCCAGAAGATGGGATCAAGATTCAAAAGGATTTGAACATTGGGCCCTATCCAACAAAACATTGTGTAGTCATAAAAACATTAAGGTGCTGCAGTTAGGCAGGAAAAAGCAACTGTGCAGCAGACACACCTATGAGAAGGAAGTGGAACATTGGTAGACCACATATCAACCAGAAACCAGCGGTGTACTGCAGCTACTAAAAGAGCCAATTCAGCCGTGGCTACTTCAACAGAGGTATAATGTTGAAAACATGGGAAGTGTAGTAGTGTGTTATGCAGCCCTGATCAGACCACAACTGGAATGCTCTGTCCAGTTGTAGTGTGATAATACATAATGGATGCCGAGGAACTGAAACGAGTACAGACAAGAACATGGTGGAAGCTTTGTAGTGAGAAATCCAATTTGAAAATGAAGAATTTTCTGACTATGAGAATTATTAAGCAATGGAACTGGAACAGCCTGCTTCCTGAAGCTGTTGATGTTTCATTAGTATTCAAGATAAGATTGAACAGCCATTTGTCTAGGATGGAAGGAGGATTTCTGGACTAGGTAATGGATTGGACTAGAAAACTTTCAAGGTCCTTTCCAGCCCTATGATTTTATGTCACTTTTTATGACTTTTGACCTGCGTTGTATGAGTAGATCAACTTTTTTTTTGTATTAGGACTAAAAGGGTAAAAAATTCTGTTTCGGAATATGGAAGGAGAACAGTTTAATTAAACACTTTATTCTTGCCACTTTGGGTAGCGTAGTTTTATTTTCTTAACATCTATCAAAGAATTTTGAGGCTTTGGAAAGAAAGTGAAATTATCTTGCCCACGTTTGGAATATGAGATTTCTCAAAATTGTCAGTCCACTTTAATTTATGAGTGAATTATTATAATATCAAAGAGAAATTCATACTTAATCTGAATTAAAAGCCAGATGGAAGTAGAGTTTGTGGATCTTGAAGATATGAGCAGAGTTCTCCGTCATATCTCCTGTCACTTTTGCATTGTCCCACCTGGCTGGCAAAAGCAACCAGAATGGGGACTTTCAGAGTACTGATTGAGTGTCTGATATTCACCATTTTCTTATTCTGATGCTGCAAACAATTGCACAGCACCTAAGTACAGTATGAATTCAAATTTGCAGAAAGATACTATGCTTAACTTTGTACCATGTGGCAGTTGTATCATCTTCTGTTCACTTATGAATTAATTGAAACACACAATTTGGTCAGGGGTGCCTATGCTTTTTAAAACATCTAAGAAGAGGAGTAAGACCCAGAGGCAATTTAATTGTTAACCAATGCTAGAAAAAAAAGTCTTCACATCAAGTAATTTATGGGTATACTTGACAATGCCAAAAATAACTAATTGTATTTCAGAAAACCACACAAAAGTATGGACCTTGTGTGTAGGAAAATTCCAGTTTCAGTTGGAGAAGGACTAACAATGTAGTTTTAATTTCTGGAGAAAATATGAATAGGTTCTATGGGGAATTCCACATAGCAGCTTGTTTCCTGTGCTGTACTTGCAATGGTTTCATGAGTCAATATCTGCAATTCCAGTCCGGATTGGAGTCAACTGACAACAGTGTTAGGTTATTGCATTGTCTAGATTATGGCCACTGCATGATCTGGCTGGTCTTCTCCTAGCTTTTGCCCTTCCCATCCATGCAGGGAAGTTCAACTTTTCTGATTCCTCCTGAGTGGGCTGGTCTCCAGTGCAGAGTTTTCCTTTTAGGGGCTGTTCCTTTTTCATTAGTCCTTGGGTCTTCCCTTTGCTTTTCCAGATCTTTGCATACATGGATACCTACCCATCACCCTCTAATATTATCTCATTTAATACTACAGCAGACCCTTTCCCTTTTCTTGTTCTTTTTGTTCTTTTGCAGCAATAATTAAAAGTGATAACTGGATGTGTAACTTCTGCTACAAAAAGTTTAGACACTTGAAATATTTGTATAATCTACAGTCCTGATGTTTTACGCATCTTTCAGTACTGATCTATCTGTATTGTGCTTTCTCTGTTGTATAATTTGCTTGTGTAATTTTTAAGCTGCTTATATTAAAATAGGTTAGTGTGAGGTAACTTGTTGTTTCTATTCTCTCTGCTTGAGGTGGTTCAGCTGTTGTTGGCTGTAGCCCAGTTCTCTTTTTAGTTGGTTTCCTGTTTAACATTGGTTATTTAATTGCATATTGGGAGAGCAGCAGTCAGTGTTTGAGCCTGTGCCTGGTAACACTCTGGTTTTGTTTAAAATAACTTGTATAAATATAAGCCTCATTTTGTTTCAAATAAAACTCTTATTTGGCGAAATCAACAACAGGCTTGGGGGATGAGTAAACAAAATATTTACAGCTAGGAGAATAATTTTATTTCTCATCTCTCATTTTTACAACAACTTGTGACAATAGGTTATAGTAATAGGTCAACCAGGCCTCTAGCTATGTAATGATCCATTAAAGTTACATAGCAACTAGGTCATGGTTAACAATGTTTTCCATTATTAATTGCTGGTGATAATCAATTTATTGAAAAACTATTCACTGGAATAAACACTCCCTTTCTTTATCTTTGTACTTAGTCTTGTTTTCCACATCTGCTCTTTGGGATCACACATAATTTCTTAAGTTTACACTAGTCCATTGATCCATATTGCCCAGAATCATCAATACGTATCTGAAATACCACTCTAGAATTTCAAACATTTTTGTAGACTTCTGAAAAATTAAACTTAGTAGATTCTGCTGAAACAGATGTATGCTGTCATGTTACTTTTGTTTTATTGGTTTGATATTATTTATGTGATATCATGCCACAGAATTCCTGAAATATTATATTCAGCAAGGTTTTAATTATCAGGCAGTCAGTTACAATTGATAGGAGCCTTTATATTACTTTGATAGATATGAATTGCATATTTTAAATTTAGTAATAAATGCATTTTGGCTGCATTCAAGCTTTAGCCTTTGTGATTTAAAAAAAAGGAAAATAAATTAATAATGCAATCATTAAAGCTGAACTGTACCCTCAATATCTGTAGTGTTCCTACATCTTTTAGATGAAAAGGCTGTTTTACAAATTATAGCCATAACTTTCATATGAATGATATGCTCTTTGATTAAAAGGAAGCCAAGCAGACATGGAAATTCCAAGTGTAAATACGTTCAGACTTCTACTTGATGTAATGAGTAATATATGTCCTCTTTAAGGTGGAAATTGTGCACTGATGAGTAATTAGCCTATTGTTTATGTCTTATTTAAATATTTCAGTCCTGTTTAAACTGGCAATTTTCAGAATATATCTGTGGTTAATTACTAGTGTGTTATAGCTGTGCAATCCAGTATTCAAATTCCAACTACCATACAATATACAATTCTTCATATGTCTAAAAAGGTCCCATTTTTAAAAAAAATGTAGAAAGTTTAAGAGAAACAGCATTTGGAAAACTGGAAACAAAACACTGAAGACAAAAAAAAATCTCTACCTCATACTCTTTGGTCCTTTCTCTTTTCTAGGATGCAACATGGCAGGCAAATCAAGGAACGTTGTGATCTCAGTCAAAATGTTTTCCCTAACAATCAAATTAAAATCTGGTGAGAGGCTAAACCAGGCAAAGGTGAATTGTAAATTCAGGTAGTCCTTGACTTACAACAGTTCATTTAGTGACCATTCAAAGTTACTACAGTGCTAAAAAAAAAAGAACGTCATGTGATCAAAATTCAGACACTTAGCAATTGGTTCATATTTATGATGGTTGCAGCATCCCGGGGTCATGTGATCCCCTTTTGCGACCTTCTGATAAGCAAAGTCAATGGGAAAACTAGATTCACTTAACAACCATGTTATTAAATTAACAACTGCAGTGGTTCCCTGAACAATTGTGGCAAGAAATGGGGCAAAACTCACTTAATAAATGTTTCATTTAGCAACCTAAATGTTGGGATCAATTGTGGTTATAAGTCAAGGACTGCCTGTACATTACTGAAGCCTCCCTGGCAATGTAGATGCCAGACAGGATCTGAATTTGGATATACATCTTCACCCAGGCATGGGCTTTAGCATATATGCTGAAGATTCCTTCAACTCCTCCCCTCCTAGGTAGGCAAGCACTCCGTTTTTTGTTTTTGTTTTTAAAGGACAATAAAGGCAGACCTCTGGGAAAACAGCAAAAAGTATTCTTAAACTGTACTTGAGCTGGGAAAGCAAATAGTGTGTATGGTCTCCCCAACAGCTCTGATAATTGGTTAGAATTATTGCCAGGAGTCAGGGAAGGTCCAGGAAAAAGAAGCAGAGAATTTTGCTTTCAAATTTGACAACAAATATTGCATGCATTTTATAAATCAGGTTTCATGTATACTTTTTTTAAAAAGTTTAATTTTGTTCATCTTTTATGAGATTAATTTATTTCCAGAAGGGGGAAGGAAGACCTCAAATTTTAATTAGACATGTATATGCTAGAGTGCTACAGGCTAGGGTCAACTAGAGAAGTTATTATTTCTCTGATGTTTACCTTTTTACTGCAAGTAGAGTCACACAAGTCACAAAAACCCTATATCTCCCATATACCAGACATAAGAGGACTTTTTGGAAGATACTTTAAGTGGTAGTAGCAGGAACTGTGGTGGCTCAAGTGGTTAGAATGCAGTACTGCAGTACTGCAGATCAGCAGTTTGGCTGATCA
>JANHJO010002752.1:80618-90996 GCA_032468235.1 Pseudoxyrhopus heterurus
AAGCTAATTATTCAATGCTGTATTTGTAAACTTGAAAGTAAATCACTGTCTTAAGTACAAAGTATAGCATAGCTGACTGAGGAATTCTGGGAGCTGGAAGTCTACAGGTCTTGAAGTTGCCAAGGTTGGATACACCAGTCTAGATAGCAATAGCGCTCAGACTTATATGCCACTTCACCATGCTTTATAGCCCTCTCTAAGCGGCTTACAGATTCAGCATATTGCCCCCAACAATCTGGGTCGTCGTTTTACTGACCTCGGAAGGATGGAAGGCTGAGTAGATAGTAATCTTACCATTGTTCATTTATTTATTTACAATTTACCTGGGAGGAAATCCTTTTAGATAAAGTGGAATTAAAATGTTACAAGACAAGGGTAGGCTTTACATTTTAAGTTTGTGCAAAGTGCAAACAAAAATCACAATATTCTTCAGTGCAACCTGAAGAATGAAACCAGTGATTTTAAAAAGGATACTTTCTTTTCTGAAATTAGATTGCTGTAGTAGCTTTCCAGTATTTAAAAGAATCAGGCCACTTGCAGGACTGAGACCAGAAAAAATATACATTGTAAAATGTAAGTTTAGCAAATTTAAATAAAAATAACAAATACTTTTCTGTGTGTAGAGTCCATATACACACTGAAGATGATTTTTTTGCTAGAATAAACCAAGCTTGGGAAATAGAAGACACGATCCAAAATGAATTGGCATTATTTCTCTCAAATATATTTAATTAAAGATTAACCATTTTTCTTGTTTCAGGGATCTCTCCAAAGTAAATGTCCTGGTCCCTGGTGCTGGGCTAGGTAGATTGGCCTGGGAAATAGCTATGCTTGGTTACACTTGCCAAGGAAATGAATGGAGCCTCTTTATGCTCTTTTCTTCTAATTTTGTACTGAACAGGTACATATACCATCTTGTACATGTGGTTCTACACTTGTGTTTTTGAAATGGCCAGCGCTGACACTGTTATTTCATGAAACTTAGGTTCTTTAACTGAATGTTTGGGTGTTTGATATTTCACATGCTTCTTTAAATTATTTAAATGTTAAACTAATATGCCTTATAGATGTTATATGGAGGGATTTATTGTATTTCATATGTGCTCATTTTAATAGGCTACACTTACCATTTTCAGATGCCATTTCCAGAGTGACAAACAGTGTTCGAATTGGTTAAATAGTTTTTCAGTAGTATATTATAGGAAATGATATAGTAATGGTGAGCAGTCCATGGGTTGCATGGTGCTTCTCAGCACATCAAGATTCTGCTACCAAAATTCATCTTCAAAATGGCTAAAAGGTTTCTTCCATGCTTAAACCCCCAACACTCATCACTAAATTGCCATGTTTTTGCCTGATTCCAGAGTTATTTTTATAAATAAAAGTGGAAAACTCTAGAAAGGCAAACTACTCTTACTTGTAAGTTCCTAAATACCCTGGGGAGAAAAAAAAATGGGCCTGCTCTTTCTAGATCACCTACAAGAGGTTAGACATTTGAGTTGTCTGCAATCTGTTTTAATTTTAAAGGTTTAATAAGATTAATTTTAAGCAATGAATAAAGTTGTTTCAAAGTTGTTTAAAGTTGCTTAAAAAACTAAACTCCATTTCTTTAAGAGTCTTAAACTTTTAAACAGCAAATGTTTATTCTAATTGCTTCTTTGTAGGTTACAAATAATAAGTGAAATCTTGCAACAATTATTTTTAAGAAAGAAATGATGTTAATCATCAAGTTGTGTTTGAAAGAACACAAAATAAAAGATTGACGTTTGTATTGTTTAATAATAATAAATAATAACTTTTTGATAATTATATGTTACAGATGCTGTGAAACTAATTCATGTAAATTATATCCCTGGATTCATCAGTTTAGCAATAACAAGAGATCTGCTGATCAAATACAGCCAATTTATTTCCCGGATGTTGATCCTCACAGTCTTCCTCCTGGTGCCAACTTTTCTATGACAGCAGGCGATTTTCGAGAAATCTACTCTGAGAGTAGTAAGTGGGGAGGGGCAGTAACTACACTTGGAAAATGAAATTTGTCAAATTCTCAGAAACAAGGCAATATTAGACAATTTGAATTATTTTTGTAAATAATTAAAAAAACCTTAGGTTAAAAAAAATGAATACATCTCCATTTTTCTATTAAAGTGTCTTATAATTTTACTGAAAGATATTTAGTTGTTAGAGGACTTTCTGATCTCATCTGCTTGGGTTGTTTTATCAGTTAGCAAATAAGACTTGATTGTGCTTTAGCATTACAATAAAGAGCAGGAAAGTCTTTGTGCAAAATAATAAGATTTGATCAGTTTCTTTTTCCTTTTCTCTCAGATAGAAAATAAATACAGACAGTTCTCAACTTAGGACCATTTATTCAGTGACTGTTCAAAGTTTTGACGATGCTGAACAAATGATGGTTACAAGCAGGCTTCGGAGTTCTGGCCATCCCAGCACTCCTGTGATCATATGATTGTGATCATTTAATTAATAGCAGTGCCTCACGACATTATCGCCTGTTACGACCTTCTCTGCTAGCTCCCTCAGAAAGTCAATGGAGAAGCTGGCAGGGAAGGTCACAAGTTGCTGCAGTAAGTCTCCTCCATCCCTGCACCTTTTCCCATCCCCTTTGCATTCATGTGGCATTGGCCATTGCACATCCCCATGCACCTTTCCTATGTCTTCCCACCACTCATGCATCTTCCCCAAATCTTGCCATGGCCCTCTTGCATTCTTGTGGATATTCCCGGAGCCTTGCATGCCTTCCTTGTGCACCCTTACGTACCTCCCTCATACACTACTCTGCACCTTGTGTTCTCCCATTCCTGGCAGCAGCCACTTACCTGCTTGCCAGCTGCTTGCAAACCACCCAGAACTTGCAATTTCCTGCTGGCTTCTCCACTGTCAAGAAGGTGCTTTGCATAACGACTGTGAGATTCAGTTCACAGTGGCAACCAGGACTGCAGGGATTGCTTTACTAAGCAGTGTGGGTTGAGTTTTTAAGACCACATTGCTTAATGACATAAATTTCAGTCCCAATTGCCATCATAAGTCAAGGACTACTTGTAAACCAGAATCACTTTAACAGTACCATCTACAGAACAAGTAATGATTTAAAATAGATTCAAGGTTTTTTATTTTAAAAACTTAACAAAAAACACAAACGCAGAACACAGTGGTTGAAATGGTCTTGTTTAATATTTGACTAGAATTCATTTTACCTTTACATGGCTGTGTGTATTGACAGAGGGACAAACCAATCAACTGAACTGGTAGTTCCTCTAAAAAGATTTTACACAGGGGGGACTTTTGGAAGCAGAAGACATTGCTACCTCTTTCATTAAATGGCTACAAGCTGAGGGAACATCTTCTACTTTTAGTTTTCTTTTCTCTATTACTAGTAATGTCTAATTAAGTACTATTACTATAGATTCTTGCTAGTTACTTTAGGCTAATGACAGTTAAAATCAAATGGTTCAATTCTACAAATTATGAATGTGTTAGAGTCTTCTGCATAAGTAGACTCTTTGGAATTTACTATTTACAACACATAGTTGCAAGCCAAGGAAATGGGTAAAAATTAAGACTCTGAACTGAGCACAGATAACTATCACTCTTAAGTCTTCTTTATAATGGTAACCTGCAAGCTTCACTACACAGCTGGACTATTCTCTGTTCCTGTTTCTATATACAGATATATGGGACTGCATAGCAACCTGTTTCTTCATAGACACAGCACACAATGTCATTGATTACATTGATACAATATGGAAAATACTTAAACCGGGAGGAATATGGATCAATTTAGGTAATTTACTAGATCTTTTGAGTTTAATAGAAAGGGCTGAAGTATTTGTACATTGTAATTTAAGTATGATATAAGGGAATTCCAGCTTGATCTAAACCCTTCAAATTAAGAGTATTGTCAGTTTTATAGATTAAAGCTTTTAATAGTATTTTATTTCAATTCATTTGGGGGAAAGAAATCAATCAACCAGAATAGAACTGGAAGGGACCTTGGAGGTCTTCTAGTTCAACTCCCTGCTCCAGCAGGAAACTACCATTTCAGATGTTCAATTCAAAGTAGATCACCAGAAGGATCTTGTAAAACATTTTAGAACGGAATCTACCTTTAAATTGGAAGAAAATGCAAATGTGCTTCAGGTACTACTTATGTACTTCTACAACTACTAGTACTTCTACTACTTTAGTAGAACTACTCATATTAGTAAGTATCCATCATACGAAGGATTAAAGTAAGAAAAAAGCTAGCATATTAAACAATACAATGTAAAAACTGGTGTAGAAATTAAACCAGATGCAAAAATGTTACCTTCGGTATCTATACAGAAATAGACTCATATATATTGTTTATTTGTTTAAATTTAGAGGCTGCCCTAATACAAAGTTTGTATTACAATGTAATACAAACCCTTGATGTATTACATTAGAAAATTTAAAAAACAGTAATATCAGAAAGAAAAACCAACCCTGAACACCCAGAAGGACAAACGTAACAACCCAAAAAGTATCCACCCCAAAACACCGTAAAGAACACAACCCCCAGGGCAACCAAGATCAGTCTACTCCAGGATAAAGAGCTGTCCTTTGAAATTTATAGACCATTATCTACAACTGGTACAATGGGGGTGTATTTACCCAGGCCTTCAGATCATCTGCGGAGTCCTTCCTCCAACTCCTTTCATTAGAGGAGGTAAGGTCAGAGAGAGAACCTTTGTGGTGGGACCCCATTCATGGAATTTCTTCACCAAAGATGTTTGAGTGATGATCATACTAGCAGCATTTCAGTGCCAAATGAAGATCTTTCAGGATTTTTATATTGTTTATATTTGCATTGTCTTTGAGTATAGATCAGTTGTCTTAATTTATATGATGTGTTTATTTTGCATTTTATTTTATATTTTTTATTCAAACTGTAGTTTTAGTGTGCTATACAGTAGAGCCTCGATTCGCGACCGCAATCCATTCCCAGACTTTGGTCGCAAACTGATTTAGTCGTGTTCTGAAGCGACACTGCTGCGCATGCGTGCGCTGTGCACACACCCGCTGCAATGCTCTCTGCGCATGCACGCATGCCATGACGCTGTCTGCGCATGCGCGGAAGTGCGTGAACGATTCAAAACTCAGCTGGCTTTTTTGGTCATGAATGGAAGCATTCATAAACCGAGGTTCCACTGTATTGTAAACTGCCTGAAGAGTTTCAGCTACTGGGCAGGTTTTTTTTAAAAAAAGAATTAATAAATTATTCTTGATTTCAGAAGGATTTGTTAAAGTTACTGCTTTTTCTAATATGTCCTAGGTCCTCTTCTTTATCATTTTGAAAATTTAGCAAATGAATTATCTATTGAATTGAGCTATGAGGATATAAAAAATGTAATTTTACAATATGGATTCCATATTGAGGTAAGAAATGTTGATTTTCACATACCAATAATAATGTTAATATATAATTCGTCATCCTGTTCATTCTTCATCACATGATAGTAACAAGGTGATTAATTTGTCAATATTCCATAATGAAGCTTTGGGAACAAAGTGCCCTTTGGGCAGAAAAGAATCAGACCATCAGAACATGATTTTTGCATATTTAGTGCTGCCTAAACATGCAAAGATGGATGGGTGGGTACTATGAATAAAAACAAAATAGAAAAAAATGAACCTCCAGGATAAATGGAACATGCAAGTGTTAGTGGACAGAAGGGGAGAGTAAATGTTTGTGTTGGGGGACAGGAGAGGCATAGTGATTGATTCCTAATTGTTTACGGACATGTTCTAAAGGAAGAGAAGGACAGTTGGGAAGAACACATGAGATTAAATAATTTTTCACCCAGTACTGACTTGCTGACAAATGTCAGTTGTGCAGCATTACAGTAGCATTTCATGTTTGAAATGAAATGCAGATAACTAAAGAAAATATTGTTTATTTTTCAGATGGAGAATGAATCTGTTTTGACAACATACACTGTGAATGAATTATCTATGATGAAATACTATTATGAATGTGTGATGTTTGTGGTTAGGAAACCAGAAAGCAGTATCTGAAGCGGACTGTCCAAAAAGAATATTGCTGGCATTTTTGTTAACAATGTTAGCAGAACATGAAGTGGCCTGTAAGGGATGACTGGACCCAGCCTCTTATTAGTGGTGCCTTTTTATTCCTAACAGAATGTAACTTATTTTCTACACTCCTTAATGATATTCAAACATGCATTTCTGCATTATTATATTTGGGTTATTAATGTGGAATTCAAATATGTATGTATCTGTTCTTTCCATTTTATTTAATTGGTAATTTCGGAAAGATTGATATTTTAATACATTATTGACATTCATCGTTCTCTGTAATCTACAGAAATGTCTACTACATTTGTATGAAAGAAACACTACTGGATACAAAACTGAACCCCCTCCCAACAGACGTATTGTTTAGAAAACAAATACAGATCTCACTTAAAGTATTTTGATCAGTATTTTAGTGATTTTTCTAAAAGGGTTCACCCTCCCAATACTTTTTGCAGTATTTTGCAAATACTGCAAAAAGCATCATGTGAATGTGGCTGTTTATATCTCAAAGCTTTAGAAAAAGTAAGAAAACATTTGTAAAAAAAACCCTCACATTTGTCCTCAAGAATTTTATATATAAAATTGATTGACACATAGGGCTGCAATCAATAATGTTGCTTTTGCTCATACCATGTTGAGCATATGGATAAATAGTTTGAAGTACTTATATATGGAAGCTGTTACTATAAATGTACTACTTGTCTAAATGAGACTGTAGATAGGTTGTAATATTTTGTCACAAATCCAAAAATGAAGATCTGGAAGTATTCCTAAATGATGTCTGGCATTGAGTCAAACTGTCATTGAAGGCATTATTTTTTCATAGAACAAGTTCATACATGGTAAAACCAAAATTTTTTAGGACGGTGCTATTGGTAATTGTGCTGAACTTCCCCACATTATGATATAATGACACACATACATGAACAAACTGGATAATTATGTTTTGAGAAATGTCCTATCAGTCCTAGATCTCATGATGTAACTTATTAGAATCTGTCATAATTTTGCACTAATAACCATATGATTACTCTTTACTAGGCATAACTTGAGCACCAGCTCTGTTTGGATTTATGCATTATTCACTGCCATGAATTCTAGTTATTTAAGTACAGTTTATGCAAGATTTCTTTAAAATTAACCCTAGGTAAATTTATGGAAATTAATATACCATCTCTCAAAACAAAGAAGTTAGGCATTCTTCTATACACTTAATATATCAACTTAGCTTGCAAATATAGTCCAAAAATGCTTCCAGTGAATTGAGCTAAGAAGATATAATCTAGGGCAGGGGTGTCAAACTCGCATTGTCACAGCGTTATGTGACGTATTGGGACTTTTTCCCCCTTCACTAAATCGGCCGGGGGCAGGGCCAGTATGTGATGCATCCAGCCTGCGGGCTGCAAGTTTGACACCCCTGATCTAGGGCACATGACTGGCTTTTGAGATACCTAATATTGCAAAAGAATCAAGATTTATGTTTTCTCTTATGCTACTAAGGCCTAGTTAACTATTATGTGTCCTTTTTCAAGTTGAAATGTTAAAGAATAATTTTGCTTCCTGCTGTACTTGAACTGGAAATAGAATATATTGCTCTATGAGCAACGCGGTTAGCTATTTAAACTCATAGTGCAAAAAGCCAACATTCATATTTGCTTTTTAAGTTACTTGACTCAGTATAAACTGCAGAATATGAAACCTTTGTGCTTTCTTAAAATTGATATTTTAAGGAAAACTGAATTCCCATATGCAAGCTGTAGTCATTCTGTTACTCCCAGTAACTCATGTAGATACATGTTCAAAGTTGCCTTTCGGTGCAAAACTTACCTGAGAGTTAAGTTCCGTTGAAGGAAGTGGGTGGGGTTGATTTGTCAGTGGGTATTGGATTGGTCTATTGATATTTTCCTCCTATCTTTGCTGAATGCAGGGCATAACTTCTATAGTCTACTTTTCAATCCTAGAAAATGTTCTTTTACAACATAAACTGTTTGAAATTACGTTGGAACTAATGTAATTTATGCATCAGTGCTCAAATTTTATTGTACATCAAGTTTCTTAAATTCATCAGATTTATTTGTTTTTTACATTTTTTGTTAAAATTGAACTCCAGTTTTCACGTAAGTATTTGTGTGTATACTTTGAAATTTAGCAGTAACTAATTTTTCAGGAATATTAAGATTTTTTTCTTCTACATGTATACAATACTTCCATAGTATGAACATGGCAAAGATTTCTGAAAATTGGGAATTAGGATTCATTTTCCAATACTGATATGTAGAATTCATATTCTGTATCTTACAATAGAACTATCATGGGTTAATCTTTGTTAATTCTTGTATGTATGTTTGCATACTCTTTGTATATTTGCACACAATAGAAAATTATCTATTTTGGTCAAAGGAGGCTGGCAGTTGTGATCATTTTATGATCATGTGATGTATAACATTAAAAGGTACATATGCAGCCCCATTAAATGAAAGTAAATTACAAAATGTAAAGTATCCTTTATTTCAAATAGTGACATTGCAACCATCTGCGAATATTACTTCCAAGTAATGTAGCAAGTGAAGTTTAATTTTTTTCTGTTGATCTATAATGAAACTATTACCTCTATTCCACTGTTTTTTCAATATTACTGACCTTGCTTCCATTGTGTAAATTATCTCTGAATACTTTTTCGTCATCTTTTTATTAGTTGAAAATGACATATTTTGGTGCCTGAAAGTTTGTGAATCTTTATCCTGCCTCATTTAAACAACAAAATCCTGGGTATTCAGTATTAAAGCCTGATTTTCAAAATGCAGATGTGTCATGGATTAAACAAGAGAGTTTAGAGGATTTTTTTTGCTGATACTCACTAGTGTGCAAAAGATTATAAAACTACAGGTAGTCCTCGTCTTACAACGGTTCATTTAGTGACCATTCAAAGTTACAGTTTCAAGTTACTGAAAACAGTGCCTTATGACTATTTTTCACAAATAACTGTTGCAGCATCCTCATGGTCATGTGATCAAAATTCAGACTCTTGGCAACTGATTCATATTTATGACGATTTCAGTATCCCGGTGTGATCCCCTTCTGACAAGCAAAATCAATGGGGAAGCCAGATTCATTTAACAACTGTATTACTAATGTAACAATTGCAGTGAGTCATTTAACAATTGTGGCAAGAAAGGTTGTAAAATGGGGCAAAATTCACTTAACAAATGTCTCACTTAACAATGGAAATTTTGGGCTCAATTGTGGTTGTAAACTGAGGATTACCTGTATTTTCAAAGAGTTTGGAGCCCACCATTCCACTGTCAGGCAAATTATGCACAAATGAAGACAGTTCAACACCACTGTTATATTAAACAATAACAATCAATACATAAAATAATGTATTTGATAGTAACACTATTTGGTAAAAAACATATTGTTATTCTATCCGTCAAAGCCTTGAAAAATCATCTTTTAAATTTTTTTGAAAAAACAGAAGAGATAGGCAGCTATTTCATAGGTGGACACTAGCTAAAAGAAATGCTTGCTTCCAAACTTTTAAGACGAATTGGACAAAAACAATGAGAGCTATAGAGAAAAATCAATAGCATTTACTCCAATATACAATTTATGTATATTAATGTAAAATGTTGTATACAGGGTATAGGAATCCAACAGTTTTCAAAATAGACAAATCATATAACAATAAATGTTGGAAATGCTTCAGTAAAATAGGAACATTTTACCATTTGTCATGTAAAATTGCAAGTAGTAGAAAGAAATACATCAAAATACTCTGCAAAATTCTACAGACAAAGTTTTAATCAAAACCTCATATTTTATTACTAGATAATTCCAAAACACCTAAATAAAATATAGCACAATTTGTTAAGCTACATGTTGATAGCTTCAGAAATAAATATACCCAACAATTGGGAAAAAAAACCCTCTGCTGACGATATGTGGTATGAGATTAGGAGATATTGGAATATGCAACAATGGCAAAATTGATAGGGTTGTACATATGCATAATAGAAAATTAAATTCTGGCAGGAATAGTTTGATAATTAACTACAGCAAAGAAAATTTAGGTTTCTAGGAAAAGAATAAAAAGTAATAATGACATTACCTACCAGCCATTATCAATGTTCAATTTAAAGTGCAACTGTTTAAAGTGTAGTTAGCAATTTGGAAATAAATGGGAAGAAAGGGAAGAATACATTAAAAAAAATTCCGTAATATTGAGGAGATCAATCCTGACTGCTCTTTAGAAGGCCAGATCCTGAAGATGAAACTGAAATATTTTGGCCACCTCATG
>JANHJO010002752.1:91096-107562 GCA_032468235.1 Pseudoxyrhopus heterurus
TGGGGGCAACATGCTGACATTGTAAACCGCTTAGAGAGGGTTGCAAGCCCTGATAGGCGGTATATAAATACAGTGCTTGCTATTTTTGCTATCAATTTGCTATCAAATTGCTATTTTGATCACCTGACTGTGGGGATGCTGCAAGTCGTAAGTATGAAAAACGATCATAAGTCACTTTTTTCAGTGCTGTTGTAACTTTGAACAGACACTGAATGAAGTGCTGTAAGTCGAGGACTGTCTGTACCAGTTTATTAAGGGCTGATGATAATTTTTTTTTTAAATCTCTAAATTGGCAAAAACTAAGGTGGTAGAGCCACCTTAGGCTTCGGCTATCACAAAGTTTGAGGCTTTGGCTGTCACAAAGTTATTAAAAGACTGAGCTTGTAAAGGAGTACACAATTCTCTGTGAATAAATCCTGCTCTTATCCCAAACATACTTTTTCTGAAAAGACAACTGGTTTTGTTGTATTAGAAGCAAAAATTTTAAAAGAAAAAGCTAAGTCCGGTTGCCTTTTGGTAGAAGCACCTTAGGAATATTTGGATGATTGAGAACCTCCATAGACAACCCTGCTTTTAGTTAACTGTTTTATTGTACGCCATCCAAAGTTACATTTGTGAGATGGGCGACTAGTATATAGACATGATACATAAACCAATTTTTGCAGCAAATACATTTTTTTGAATATACTTCTTGGGGGGGTGTCTGTGACATTGCAAATTAGAAAGTAACTTGACTGTAAATTTATTTGGGTCTGCGTGTTGTAGGCTGTAGCCATGGATCATCTAATGGTTTCCCAACCAAAGACTAACCACCTACTTTGGACCGTTTAACTTTTTAAAAGATTGATATTAGATGAAATAAAGCCAATATCATTTATTTCCAAATTTCAGGCAAAAAGACACACTTGGCCTTTAAAGTTGAATTATTTATTTTTTGATGAAAAACTAATACATGTTAAAAATTAGTATAGAAAAGAAATAAAAAATATAGTAAAGAAAAAGGAAAGAAATATATAAAGAAATGAATGCCCTTCAACACAACAAATTTAAATTATTTTAGTAACTTATCCCCTTCTCTTAAAATGCAATAAATGATCTTTTCCCATAGCTTGTCTATAAACAAAATTTAAAGCCTCATTGTTCAGTCCTGATCAGATTGTTATAGATGTACATTGTCAGTCATTCAGAGACAGAATAAAGAAGAGAAATAGAAAAAATTAATTCCTTTTTAATGGTGAATGATTTGCCAGGTTCTGGTTGCCACATAATTTAAATATTTTTTTTTCACATGCATAATCTTTTTGTGTCTTCCCAGATCCAAAAATTAGATAGAAATTTAAGGGAGTGGCATAATTCTAATTCTAGGCAACCACAGTTTTTGGCTATCGAGAATGCAAAATGTATTTCCACAAAATACTATTTTTCCATTTCAAGCCACCAGAGGGTGATACAAGTCAAATTTTCTAAGTTCTGTGTTCGGCAACGTCTGTCTTTGATTGCTATAACACATAAATACATCACATTCAAATACAAGTAAGTGTCTTTAAAAGGAAGGGCACGCAGAAGAATGCAGATGTTTCCATTATAAAATTATAAATCAATTTTAATTTGATTGAAGTGCTACAATGATGGTAACTAGAGAACAATTGAATATTTGAATAAATATTTCTCTATATTGTGTTCTTTCTTTGTCTATGAGGTCTTAATTTCTAGCATTATTTTAATTAGATTTTGTTGGTGGTGAGTTTTGTTTTTCATTACAGTTAAATCTATTTTAACATTTTGTTTTCATAGCCTGAAGATGACGTTTGGCACTACAACTCCTTCCAGTTCTGGAAGTTACCATTACCTACCATTGATTTGTCTGATATTCAAGAATTAGAAAAAGGCTCCATAACAGAAACAAGATCCTCCAGTAACACCTCACTATCAGAAATGGAAACCTGAAGAGTAATCTGTTGGTATAGATTATAGAGTGTGGTTACTGTTTTGCACTGTTGTTTCTTGAAAGTGTAAGCAGAGTTGAAACTATGAAGGTATTGAATATAATTTGAAGAAAGGATAACTTCTAAATTTTTCTAAAATGAAGGAGTCATATACTGTACAATTCATCAAAGACTAACTAGAGAAGCTATCAATGTATTGAACCAGGATTGTGAAATTTAGAGGATTAAAGGAATTTACAAAAACTGATACATATGAACAAAATGGCTTTCGGTCATTGCCAGTATAAATGAAATGTGTGCAAAGTTCTAAAATGGGGTACGTGCTATTATACTGCAATGGAAAAGCAAAATAAAACCGCAAGTCTTTGCAAAACTGAAATTACTATGGCCAACACTTTCTTCCAATAATTTCCATAGTAATAAATTTTGTTGCTGAAAGTAATTCAATCAGTTATTTTTATTATAATTGGTTATTTGGGTAATAATGTTAAGAACTTCTAGCAATTTGCAGGCAAATTGAAGAATCATGAAGGAAAATGATAGGAAACCTGCACGATGGACCAACTGATGGAGGTTCTGGCCGTATTTACAGAAAGTGGCTTGCAGCTGGATTGTACCAGGAGGGAAGTTGCAGTCAGCTTGGAATATCTTAATTGTTAACAGATTTAGACTGAAACAAATCTAGAAGAGTCTTAAAGGATGAATAAAATAAAGCTAATACAATTAAACCTCCTTTCTCTTCCTGTCCATGTAGGTCCCCATAGCCGCCCTAATCTTTCCATTTTTATTTACTCCACCTACCCTGTTTTGCACACCACTACCATCATGTTCAAATACAAGTCAGTGTTCCCCATTATCCCAGTCTTGCTATACTTTCTCTTCTGTCACCATTTCAGTGCATATTCAACTGGTCCACTCCTCCCCCACCTTGCGCTCACCTTCCTTCATTGTGCTCCTTTAGCTGCAATACTCCCATGCTGCCCGTGTTCATGTAGCTTGCCTCACACTTTCCCTTAGCTGCATGTTGCCATTGGTGGTTTCCTGATCATTCAACCTGTCACCCAACACCTCCACCTAGTGTGTTCTTTATTCATACCAAATACTGATTCCAGGTCTTTAACCAGACCAAACTTAGGAGTTTCAGTCTGGCATAGAATATTCAGACTGTCTGTTCCATGCACTGACTATTTTGCATATCCATACTATATAGTTAAAAACTTGCATATTATAAGAGTTGATTATTTTTAAAATACTGACTTTGCTGTCATGTTCTCAATGATGGTTGTTTGAAATCTTCAGTAGACTTCTGACAATTGTTAGTTTTTATTCAGATTACAGGGCTTTTTAAAAAAAAATACACTAAAACTCGAGGATATTAAAATTGTCTTCATTGTCTAATAAAATTTCTACTGACTTATTAAAACAGTGAAAAAAATACTGTTTATACAATGAAAATAATTCCCATAAATGATTTCCTATTTATAATGGTATTTTCACTTTAAACTTAGATGCTATTTCAGTAAACCTATGTGTCAATAAATAAGCATAGGCAATGTTTGTAGACTTTTTTTGATAAGGTGTGTTGAAATAATTTTCCTTGTAGAAAATAATACATAAGACTTATCTGATATATAATAATACGTATCTAATTTCACTGACTTTCCCTATTTTTCCAATAGTTACACAGTTCATTTCATGTTAAATGATACTGGTAACTGCATATAAGCTATAAAGTTAGTTCTGCATGCTTATTCAAAAATAAGGCCTGCTGAATATAGTAGTTTTTGTTCTAAGATGCTAAAGTTTTGATTAGCAATTGCAGATTTTTTTTCTTAGAAATACAAATTCTGCTGTATAGCAGCCTCTTTCTAATTTTATACTTAAATTTTGGTTGCTGTGTTTCATAATTCTCTATCTAATTCAGAAGAAAAAGCAAGTATAGTTGCCTTTCTCCTCCTTTCTCCTCTATTCTTCTCCATTTATCTGTTTGCTATGGAATGAAAGAAAGTTACTCTTACAATATTTCATCAGCCTAAATGTTCCTGTTCCTTTACCAGCATTATTTCATTATTTTGAGTCATGGACCAAAGTTTGGGAGAACAAGATAAGGAACAAACGACCAAAAGAAGCTACCTTTGTAAAAGAAAATGCATAAGGTCACCTACCTTATGAACACATTCTTGGATAGCCATAAGTTGATATTGTATTTTAATAATTAAAAAGTGCATTGTAAATCAAATATTTGACTTTTTTCTTGTTTTCTGCAGTATGCACATACTACTTGAACAAAGGATATTTGTAAGGACCCACTCGGCTCTATACAAATAACAAGCTTTTTAATGATAATAATCAATATTTTTTGCAACAACTACTAAGAAGAAACAAGTCTATTTAGTAGCATTGAGATTAGCAAGAAAAATAGTAAAAATGCTTTTTGGTTATCTCATAGTGAACAAGTCAGCTTATATTAGTAAAAGAGATCCATGGTGAACTGTTGGATTTTTTTCCATTGGAAAACTTCTATTCTGAACTAAGCTGCTACTTAAAACAACAAACAAGAAACATTCTGAATGTTAATCATTTCCTTAATGTATATAAACTTGAAACCAGATTGTCACATGTTTTTGAGTATAAGTTGTAGTCTCTTCAGTTTAATTGCAGTACAAGTGTGTCACCAGAGTTTTCAGAGTTCATCTTTTTCCCTGTTCCCATTAAAGCTTTTAAGTGCAAGCACATGGACAATTATAATCATTACTTTCCAGCATTGTTTCCATTAGCTGTTAGAGCAAAGCAGGTTTTATCTGATTGTGATGTAGATGGAAAGTTCAGTATGAAATCCAGGGGCCAAAACCTTCAAAAAGTTGGTTTTAGTGATGAGAATGAAGGAGGTAAGTAAGCTGACTTTTCTATTGTGATGTATGCATCTTTGTTATGGAAAAACTTTGAATAAAATTATGTAAAGTTTTTATTGGGAAAAGGTCGAAAACAGTAGCACTGACTTTTTTCCTTACCTATTGGTCTTTTGGCATATACCTCTTAGCAAAAAACACTGGATAAAACTACATGTGAAGAAAATTTACCTGAGTCCTCAGACTAGTCCAGCTGCGTCAATTGCTTATGTTAGGACTTTCACATATTACTGATTAATATGTATAAGGATCAATAAAAGTGTAAAGACTTAAAATTATTTCTGGGATTTAAATTGTGTCAAATGAGTTTTGCATTCTTAAGCTCTAAGTTTTACTTCTGTCTTGTCTATAACATAGCTGTGGGTCATCCTGTGAACACATCAATTGAGAGAATTGTAATTACACTGATTTTTGGGAAGGAGGAAGGAATGTTATTTACTGTGTAAGGACTAATAATTAAAGTGGAAAAATGCAGTATATATTCCTTACATATTTCATCAGTACATTTCAAAACCATTACAAGTCTTTTTTCCATTAGTGATGCACAAATGCAGAACTGGATATATTCTGAAAAAAAAGGACAGTTTTGCAAGATACCAATTATCTCTTTAATAAGATAACTTATAGTTAAAATTATTCCTGATTCAGAGGATTTACCTTTGGAATGCTCAGTAAGTTGTGCAAAGGACAAGTGATGATAGGATAGTTTTAGATATCATGAATTATATGAAACAAAAATGAGTTAGTGGCCAAATCACAACTATTTTGGGAAGAGTTGTTTGTTTTATTCTTCAGTTCTTATACCAATTATAGTCTGCATTTGAACAATACTGTATGCTTCTATTGTAGTCTATCTTAGCTTCTAGGTAGAAATCTCAAATTTCTGAAGTAATGACAATGCAGGTGAAAACTGGAGCAGTGTTTGTGTCAAGTGCTTGAGTCAAATAAATGAATTTGTAATGTTCCATATTTTTTTAAGAAAATTAAAATATGTTGTAACATACCACTAATGAATATGTTGGTCAATTAGACTTTTCGTACTATTCAATAGTATTTTTTTAGAACTGCCATCTCAGAAAGTTATGGATTAAGAAGAAGAAGCTTTACTTCAAAGGTGGATTATTGGCCAAATATTTACCATTAGAAATCTTTTCTGAATTAAACCTCTTTCAGACCAAATTCTTTGCTGTACTTGGTTGTGATTCTGACTGAATCTGACACCTGCTTCTGAAGCACAATGCGGTGGTCCTGAATTTCTAGTAGAATTTTGAGAACCTGCCAAATTCTGTTTTGCCATTAACCCACCTTCTGAAAACTTTGCAGGGAGAGAATAAAGTTTGCTTGTTTGCTTTTGCTTTTTTTTTTTAAAGAATACAGGTGTGCAAAATATTCCATGCTCCAAATAAAGCTGTCTGTTCCAGGGTTTGGTCTAGAACTCAATAAAACAGGACTTGTCCATTATTGTTCTAAGTCTTCAGCTATCCCATGAATAACTTTGGTTTTCAACTTATGGAGTTTTTCCGAATGGCTAATGAAAGAGTAGGAATAGGTTCTGCCCTTACTACTTGAAAAATGAAAGTGGGAGTGAAGCTGAATTGGTGAAATGCATTCAGAGCTCTTGACTAAAAAGATAGTTAACTGGTTCTTTTGTTGTTCTTAAATCCTTCACACTGCTGAAGTTTAGTAAATGGGTTGTGTGTAACACTTTGGAAATCTGCCAAAAGCAGAAGTACATGATGTGTGCATATTGAAGATCCTTTTGCCCTGTTGAGTTTTTCGGTTTTCAGATACAAAACAGGATTTGTTGATGATTGAAGATAATTATGAAAGCCAAAACTGTGCAAAATGTATGTGTATTAGCCCTAACTCCCCCCCCCCCAGACTGTTTCTTAAATTAACCATTATTTGCTGTGCTTAATCTGAGTACAAAGTCTGATTATTTGTACAAAGGCAGGCTAAGAATATATATATATCTTCTTTTTTCTGTAAATTGAGTATCACCCCTTCAAGATAAACGGAATCAGGAAACAAAGTCTGAAAGATCAAGTACTGTACTTGATATTGAATTAATGCAGGCTATAATAACAGAATCTGAAAGGGAAGCTTGGCTGTGTTTTCTACACAGACCTACATACATATAGTTTTCTACGTACTCTACATCTCAGTGAATTAGAGTGGATCCAGTCCGAGTTTTCTCATACCTCTATTTTCTGAAATTAATGCAGGCTTTGGTTTTTGTGACTGTTGATGCATATTCTGTTTAGTGTCATGTTTGAGGCTATCTACATTATATATGGATTATTGGCATGCCTTGAACCTGCCTGCCTCTGTGACAAAAAAACGGGAACCCCCAGGTTGTCTCAATTTTCTTTTTTTTTTGTATAACAATATGAGAAAGTTTTGCTCGGTGTTCAAAATACAACTTTTTTATTTTGTACATCCCTTGTTAAAATATCAAGAAAAGAGACTAACTGATTATCATATTGATTTAGATTCAGGAGGTGTGATAAATAACCTGAGTTGATCTGTTTTCTTTGTGCAAATAATTTAGGGCCAAAAATTCAAGTATTGACTGTTCTTTTCTTTGTGGAAAGTGTGAGAACAGTGCCAAAGGTACTTACAGTAATGACAGTGCCAAAGGCACTTATATGTTCAAGCTTCTTTTTCTCTTTCTCTTTTTTTTATATAAATACTAGGATTTACCTTGAAAAAAAAACTTAACTTTGTACGGTATAAGCCCAACCACTGTTCATGATATCAAAGTAAAATTATTTTGGTTTCCAGGGTATGCTTCAGAGAGTCCTATCAATGTGATTTCAGTTATGCTATCTTATCCTACTATTTTAAAAAATCAAGTTTGGCAAGTTGCGGTGCCTGATCAGTTCCTCCCAAAAGTAGGAAGGCTCCAAAAAGTTTGAAACACTACTCCTTCACATATATTATTTTAACTTATGGGCAGGGAGGAACCCTGCAGTGTTTCATCTGAGGTAGAGAAGCACATACTGGAATTCATAACAGACCAAACTGGATAGTTTGACCCTGCCCCTTGGCCTGTCTGTTGTTTATGTATTTTGCAAGAGAGCCTTAGTATGTAACTTCAAGAATCCTCAAAAGAACTTAGGGTCATAAAGCCAGCTGCCAGACTCTGATAGAAGAAAGTGGAACATTAACCAATGGTGTAGTCCAAGGATCAAGCAAAGTGTTCTTTTGAGTTTTGAAGACTTTCTTTCTGTGTGTCTGCGATACTTGAAGCAGTTTTCAGGGACTGGAAAAGAGAGAGTGCAGCACTGATTTATGAGTGCAACTCCAGCTTGTGAAGCTCCAATCTATGAAGTAAGGAAGAAACACCAGAGAGGATGAAAGTTCAAGTGAAGGTAAAAAAACTATGTAGAATTGGGCAGATGGACAAGTTTGGACCGAGGTTTTTTGCTAGTCATTTTAATGTACATCTAGGCATCTGGTAATCTTTCTGACTTAAAGTATGTCTCAAACCTGCTTCTTCCATGGCAGATACTTTTTTTGCACACTGCTTCAGGCATCCTGCTGATCTTGTTTTCACAATTCCACCTTACTGGAAGAAAATACAAAAGCTATGTAGCATATGTTTATGAACATGGGTATTATGCATGGAGCAGATAAATCATTATTTACTTGGCTCTTGTTTTCAGAAGCCATTTCCCTTTTTTGTAGCTATAAGTGGAGAGAGACTAAATGCAAATCATGGCGTAGAAGTATATTCATGTGTTTTCAGACTTCTATGTAATTGAGTTAGAAAAATAAGATACGATCTTGTATGAAGATACAGTTATTGGGTGCGGAGTGGAAAAAAGGAAAAAAACAGATTTGTACTCGGGATCTAGTTCTGGGTATGCAGGAGATAAAGTGACAGAACATTATCAAGTTCTTGGTATCCTAAACTAGGGGAAAGCACATAGTATTCATCATTATTCACCAATTTTCTTAGACTAGGAAATGTCGTTCAGCAATATGACTGCGAGAGGTTGAAGGAACTCTCTATGTAGGTCCTTTTCATACAGGCAAACTAGTAATTAAAGACTGCTAAACAAAAAAAAATTATCACTGCCATAACTTCAAATGCCAGCTCTATTGATATTAGATGATATTAATTACATTGGTTTGAACATTAGGGACTCATTCATGGTTCTACAGATCAAACTTTATATATCACACTTTCAAAAAGCACTATGCTTTTTACCAGTGATCTGAAATTAAAAGGGGATTCTAGAAAGAGACAAATGTGAAGTCAATGAATTGTAACTAACCAAGCAATGTAACTCTTTTCAGTTTGTTATAGAATTGTCCAAATTGTATATGTGTAAATGATCATTTTCTTTATATTGAGCATTATATATATACTTTTTATATGTCAAGGCACTCTCCCTATCCATAGTATGTTTGCATAGTCAAATATGATTGTATACCAATATTGGTATATATGAATGGACAGACTTCCTGGCTAAGAATAATAGTTTATTTGATGTAGTGAATTTGGTGTATAAAAGTATTTCCCACACTAAATGTTAGTTTCTAAGACACAATAACACATTATATTATAGATGGCAAGAGAATATTTAATTTTGCATGATGTATACACTTTTTATTTTTCCATAGAGAAGACAACATGTAAAATAAACTCATCTGTAACTAAGAAATCCAGATATGGCTGACTTTAAAGACAATCTGTTAGTGATCATACTCTGTATATGATTACATATGTTTGTATTAATATAAATATTTTGGAACTTAGATTTTTCCAATTCACCAATTTCTGGGTGATTATGCCTATACTTGTGCAATAACTTGAATTTAGCAATATTAATTCTAGAGGACCTACAAACTTGTTATCAGCATTTAAGTGTATCTTTCATTAAGAAATCTCCACCAAGATCAACTTTAATTTTTCTTCTGCCATGGCAACTCTTGGGAAATAAACATTCGCATAATCAACAGTTGAGATGATAAACGTGTAGACATCTGGTAATTATTGGTTTCCTTTCTCAACCAAGTCTCCATTGAATGCTCTGAATCTGTCTTTAGGAGTGGCTATGCAAACATAATATCCAGTCAGCCAACTTTAACTGGTTATATAGTGGATCAAGAACCAGGTCTGGAAATTCTGCAAGCTGAACCTTAAAACAAGAAAAAATATTATTCTTTGTGTTCTTGAGTCTTTATACGGTAAGAAAGAAGTGCAAATGAAACACAATAGTGAAAGTTGAGTGATGGGTAGCAAGTCACACATTTACAAAGCAGTTAGTCTTTACTTCTTTCTCAGGAACCTCAGCCAGCCATTTTACAAAGAAGAGGGATATAAGTATCCTTTAATTGCGAGAATTTATAAGCTCCTATCCTACTAGAAGGAAATAGACTGAGAGACAGTTTTGCCAGGGAAGTGCCATGATGCAGTTGGGAAAAAAGCAACAAAAGAATCTGTGTATAAGAGTGGGAAACGGGGAAACTGTTAAAACATGAAAATTGCAACATTCTGATATAATGGAGGGATGTTTTCTTCATCTTGTAATTTGTATGATATAAGATACATTATGATGGTGGCAGCCTTAGGTCACAGAGACTCAAATCTGGAGATAGTTACGAGTGTCACTGAATGACATTAAGTTACTTGTCATCTCTTACACAATCTATCTTCACAAGAAGAAAAAGAGAATACAGCAAGCGCCTGGGTTAAGAACGCCTCTTGCAGCAAAATTTGAGTTAAATACACAATGGTTCAAGTTCATTACACAATGCTACTTATACAGTATTACACAATAATATTGTTCTGGCTTACAAACAAATTTGGCTTAAGGACAGAGCTTGGGAACAGAACTCATTTTTAAACTGGAGATTACTTTAATGTACCACAATAGTCAACAACAGATTGAATAACATAACAACATATAACAAAAACAAAAATCTCATAATACAAACAAGTAACAACAGCTGTCAACAGCATCCCTTTCTTCAGAAAATTGAACTTGTAGCTAAATTCATGGAAAATGGAAAGTGACATCAACCTAGTCTCTGGACGGAAGACTATTCCATAAAATAGTGGCCATTATGAAAGAAAGTACAGGTGGTCCTTGACTTACAACCACAATTGGGACCAGAACTTCCATCCCTAGTGAGCCAGTTGTTAAATGAATCATGCCCAGTTTTGAGATACATTTTGCTGTGATCATTAAGTGAATCACATCAGTTGTTAAGTAAAGCATCCGGCCATTAAATGAATTCAGTTTCCTTAATTGACCATGCTTATTGGAAGCTAGCTGGGAAGGTTGAAAATGGTGCTCATGTGAACCTGGGACAGTGCTAATGTAAGTGAGCCTCAGTTCTACACATCTGAAAATTGAGAACTATCAACTTCAGCTACTATTAAGAAGCTGAAGAAGCTTCTTGTGATTGAGAAGCGAAACATCTTCAAAGAAAAAAACCAGAAAGTCCAGTTACCTCTTGGAAAAAAGGACCTTTGGTACAACCATGACCTGGATGGCTGAGAATCTCCATAGACATTTATCAACTTTATAAGAAGAACATATCTGATGGATCAATTTCACTTGAAGGCAATAGTCCTTAAGATACTTAGCAACCAAGCCACATTGAGCTTTATAACTAGCAGCTTTAGTAGTATTCAAAAACCCACTGGGAGCAAGAGCAGGATCTTTTAACATAGTTTTCAATGGATGTCACTTGCCAGCTTATCACTAATTGCATTGCCTCATGCATACTTTGTCACCTCAGCAACAAGGCTCCTGGTCATAGTAAACTTTCTTAAGCTCATTGCCATTATCCTTCTCCAACCATGGAGTTCCAATTGCTGAAAGATTCAAACCTTTTGGAGTAACAGTAAGAGAAGTTGTGATCTTGTAGGTGGTTTTGTACACAACTCTTGTGCTTCCCACAGTGGCTGCATAGCAACACCTACAGATTTACAGGTTTACCAACTGTATTTTAGACCAATTTGGGATGGATAAATTCATTGCAAAGAAAAAGTTATTGTAATTCTGCTCTTTTCCCTATTCTGGCTTAGTTCAATGGCTTGATTGAAAGAATGGTTTCATAGAGGATTCTCTATAAAGATATATGATTTTACAATTCACTAGTTAGATACTGATTCTACTAGACAGCAACATTTGCAATAGATGATTTGCCCTTCTGGTAAATTGTCAATAGTCATTTATTAAGAATTTCAGGAAGTTCATTGGGAAGCCCCTATGAATTACCTGTGGATTTTAAAAAGTGTCAACTATAGAACACAAAATTTAAACAAATGTCTACATTAAGCATTTCAAAACTTTTTGATAGTAGATACAGTTGAAACATGTATTATATGTTCATATTATCATATGGCACAAATGCTTTCAAAAATTGACTATTACAGAGATGGGTAGGCCTATATAGTCACAGAGTGATTGCTATCACCTATTTTACTATTTGCCACCAAACAGCCATTTATCACAAAGCAACCCGGTGACGCTGTTGCTCACCAAGCCCTAGACTCCTAGATTTTAGGATGCTCCTCATTTTTCCTATATTAAAATAAGCAATACAGCTTGTCTAATGGATACAAGGAGATATCTGTGAGCATGCTAAAATCTTTATAGATCAACATTTCTTTTAAACATTTCTTTATATGGTCATCATTTATAAAGCCATAGCACAGTCCTAGTCATTTAGAGCAGAATATTGACTTCAACTAGGGTGACTGGTCTGTTTTCTCATTGCTGAAATATAAAATAGTTTCTGGACCTTAAATGTTCTTTCATCCTGGAGAGGTAAGATTTCTCTATCATTATTTCTTATTTTATTCAATGATCTGCAAGATTGCTTTTATCTTTAGGCCTGGGTGAGTTTAAAAAAGGGTTGCAAAGGCAAGACTTGTGTAAACGAATGGTCTTATGTGCAGCTTTTACATTTTTTCAGTTCTGTGTTAATATTTGCAATATAGTATTAACTTCTCTCTGATCCTATAGAACTGTTGCTTATTTTTGTATATCAAAGATTTTTTAGAAAATCTCTTTGAGATGTAATATTTCTGTTCAGTCTCAGAAATCTTGGATTGAAGGTGTCTTCAGTAAAAGAGAATGTGCAAAAATTGTACCCAGCTCAAAAGATTCTCACAGGTACTTTCCTTCTTGTTATTTTTTTGTTTGAATGGTACAAGGAGTAGGGTTATTCTGTATAAATGTATACTGAACAGCATCAGTATTCATTGTATAAAGAGCAAAGTTAGACATGTCGACATAAGAAAAATCTCAAATCTTATTAGCAATATTAAGTTAATGCCAAATAATAAAAATATCTATAAGCTTTTCAGACAGAGCTCCTCAATAGGCCAAGATTGTAAATGAAACACTGGCCTGTGTGAGGGACCTGATATTTAAACTACAAAATTAAATACTGTAATTTTCATTTCTGTAAATAATTAGCTTAAAGGTGCAGCTATATTTTAACTCAGCATTTCTGGCTTTTTCTCTTAAAAGTGATACTTCTACAAACTAGATGGCACTTGAATCCGTTTATCATAGATTAAACATTCTTCACATATTACTTCAGTGTTCTGCACATTTAGATTGGCTTATATTAATGCAAAGGAACTAATACAAAGGAATAGAAATAAAATGCAGTGTGAGATGTGATGGACCAGTGTCCAGTATGTTAATGCAGTTATTATAATGAACAACAACTATAAACTAAATTTATTTGCTTGAGTTGGAATAAAGTCAACATAAAGAGCATTGAATCATTAGATACAGACAGTCCTTGTTTAGCAACCACAATTGGCTCTGGTGACTCTGTTAAGTGAAGTGGTAGTTAAGTGAAAATATTATCTGTGACTTGGCTTTTCTGCTGGAATGTGCACCTGGAGAAGCAGCATATAGGAGTTTTGGCAATAGAAAATGAGCTTTCCCATATGGGACACCCCTGCCTGAAGTGAACCTGCTCACCCCTTATTTGCTGGGGGAGGTGGCATTCTTGCCACCTGTCTAGCAGGCTGGATGTATATAAAGAAACACACAGATACTATAGCTCAGGGGTCTCCAACCTTGGCAACTTTAAGACCTGTGGACTTCAACTTCCAGAATTCCTCAGCCAGCAAAGCTTAAAGTTGCCAAGGTTGGAGATCCCTGCGTATAGCTGGTGGGGGGAGGGGGCAGGAGGTCAGCTGTACCCTGTAGTGAAGCTCCTCTTCAATGGAAAGAAAGAGCTGGTTTTGTTTTCTGGGTGAGAGTAAGGGTGGAGGACAGGAACAGGGAAGGATGTCATATGAAACCATGACAAAAGTTTGGCTGAAATCAAGGGAGATTATATCCAAAACATTGTTCTTTTCTGCTCACATAGAAATTTGTCAAAAAAGGAAAAGAGATTTATCTCATATTACCTATTTGGACAAACAGAACCTTTGTCTTCAAGAGGTTTATAAATGCCCTGTTTCATTATATTCTGTAATAACATAGTTTTAGGTGTTGTTAGGCTCAACGGTTAATTATTCCTGAGGTATCTTTCTTCCCCTTTCTTAAATAATAGAGCACATTTATTCTTCAAATAGTTGGCAGAGGTCTCAACAGCTCTTCAACCAATCTCTTCAATACTGGAGGGTGTATTTCATTGGGGCCTAGGGTTTGAAAACATTCATATCAGCTATGAGATTCACTACATCCTTACTGGCTTGCATTCTCCCTTTTTATATTTTCTCAGTCTACACTATGAAAATCACCTTTGTCCTTTGTAGAAGGTAGAAGGAACACTGGCATTTTCTCTGCTTTCTTGGTCATGTATTAAGATTGCCCAGTTTGGAATAAGCACTGAGCACAAGACCTCTGTTTCTCTTGCAGTTGACATCTTTGAGGAAACCTTTTTATTGACTAAAATCAGCTAGCAAGAGAGACATATCAATAATATTGACATTATTTATGTCTTTCTAGCTAGTTAATTTTCTATCTTTGCCTTCCTGACCTCATTGTTGCATTTTTGAGCTCTGTAAACTTCCTTGGCTGTTAAGCCTTCCTTATATTCCTAATACACATCCTTATTTAGAGTCACAATGATTTCATGGCTCTTTTAGGCTTAAGCAAACTACTTTAACAAATCTCCATCTCTGCCTTTTGCCTGGTTGAGTCAACTATAGCAAACTCGTAGTTAGATATCCATTCTATTAACCTATCCTTTTATTTTAACCCAGATGTTTTCAACATTCACGTTACCATCAGTCCAGTGGACCACTGTACAGGTAAGTTTATTCTTGATATACACTAATCTTTTATTCTTGTGAATTGCCCATTTTATCCAACAATATGTACTGATCAAGTCAAAAAATGTATTATTGTGGTTCCTTCCATGTTTTTATAATCCTTCTATAATCCTTGTAGACCCAGTTTATTTTAGTGGTTAAGATGCTGATATAGAGAATAGAAGATTTCCAGGCTTCCCTTAGCCATGAAAGTCATGTAGGGTACTTTGGACTAGTCACTGTCCCAGCTCAACTCAGCTCAAGGATTGTTGTGGGAAAAATAGAAGGCACCAAGTATTAAGTAAATTCACTACTCTGGGTATTTGTGTCTGTGTGTGTGTATAAGAGGGAATAAAAAGAGAACAATAATAATAGTAATAGACACCTTGAATGCAATCTCAAAACATCTGGAGCTTGAACACCATTGGCACTGACACATTCATTCATCAGTCAATTGTAAAGACAGCTTTATATGGAACAGATTACATCTAGCAATGATGCCCTTAACACCATCTAACAGTAACAAATCCCTGGCCCTTGGGAAGTGACCAGTCATATATAATAATAATGATACCGCTTGTATCATACCTGACTTTGTGCCCAATAACATGTAGTTCATATTGTTTATCAACCAAGGATAATATTGGATACATAAAGAAATATTTAACATAATGTTTAACTTTTTCTGCTTGGTCTTTTTTTTTCCTTTCATGCCTATATTTCGTGTGATAGGTTCATATTTTAAACTCCACTTCATTTTGCTACTATCTTCAGTGTATTACTTACCAATTTGTTATCAAAGATTTTATGATGCTCATTTCTTTATAGACTAATATTTGAAGAATGGGATCTAAATCCTAAGGAATGCCATACACAATAATATACAGTTTCAGGCATATTTATTAAACAGCATATATATTTTATAATTATTGCATTGGGAGGCTAACACAACTACTCTGTTGGAATCATACATAATAATTCCAACAGGGTAGTTGTGTTAGTCTCTTAATGCAAAATGTTGTTCCAACAACAACAATAACAACAAAAACCTTATGGAATGCAACTCCCTGGAACCCTATGCCATATTCAATGTGTTAAATACTACAAAATTGTTCATTTTAACTGATTTAAGTGTTTTGTGCATTTTTTTATGGAAACTGTTTTTCAGAGGTTCTGCAGGATGTCAAGTATGCCAGAATCTAATTCGGTAAGACCATCTAAGATCTCACCATCTGCAAAAACAAAGAATGGAATATTCTTAACAGATGATGCAATTATTATTTAAGCATTCTGAAAGAAAGAAAAAGAAAGAAAGAAAGAAAGAAAGAAAGAAAGAAAGAAAGAAAGAAAGAAAGAAAGAGA
>JANHJO010002752.1:110259-121306 GCA_032468235.1 Pseudoxyrhopus heterurus
TGCTGGAGAGGAATTCACTTTAAATTAAATAAAAGGGGTTTTATCAGGACGAGGAGTTGGCTTCGTGCTTTTGGGAAGCCTAGGTCAGAACACCTCCCTAATTTACTGAAATATAAGAAGCAGGAGGTAATACACAATCAGACCCAAAGGCAACTGGACCTTCTTGGTTTTTTTCCTTTGAAAACATTTTGCTTCTCATCCAAGAAGCTTCTTGGATGAGAAGCAAAACATTTTCAAAGGAAAAAACCCAAGAAGGTCCAGTTGCTTTTTGGAAAAAAACCACCTTTGGGACAATCATGACCTGGATGATTGAGAATCACCATAGACATTGACACAATCAGACTTGCAAGATTCTGTTATAATAACCAATCTTAATAAAAAATAGTTTTAGCCTTCTTTCCTGGTTCATCTAGTAGGCTAGAAAATAATTTAATTAAAGCAGGGAATACATTCACTCCCTTTGTGATAAATGTACATCTTTCCAACCAGAAATTTGGAAAACATTAAAACATTGGTGAAATCATATTAATCAGTGGGTTCCTGTTCCTGTTGATGTTGTGGTACTGGGAAAGGAAAAGACATCAGGTAGACAATTAAAGTTGTGAAGCATGATTTGAACCATGAAATTGAAAATTGTAGGCAATATTACAGACTTGAAAATGCTCGAATCTTGGAGAGCCACAGAAATGACCTTGGAACAAATATGCAGAAATGATTATTAAAACAAAAACTTTGTTAAGCATGGGAAACAGAGAAATCATGAGTTAGATGGTAAAACTGGCTCCACTGTAATTCTCTGGAGTATTAAAAGAGAGAAGGGAAAATAAAGGCTGTCAGTATAGCCTGTATTAATGAAGTATAGTTGCAGTCAAACTTGTAGAGTTTCTTTCTTTGACCTAGCGTCAAACTCACATTGTCATGGTGTCGTCACGTGACATATCATTATTTTTCCCTGCTAAACCAGGTGTGGGCGTGGCCAGCATGTGACACATCCAGTCAGAGCTATGGGCCATGAGTTTGACAGCCCTGACCTAGGGCCTACCTCATAGGGATGACAGAAAAGCAAGACAATGATTAGAACTCACAGCAGCTTGGGGAAGCTAGAATTAAGTTTCTATATTATTCCTGTAAACGTATAGTTATCCCTGTTGTTTTTGTGTTTGGGCAACTACAGATGTTGGGTTTTTTGGGTCCCACAGTATATCAGAACCTCTTATGACATAAAACTAGATCAGCTGTTGCACCTCATGATTAAAGAATGGCAGATGGAATTTCCCAGACTGGTCATTTCGGTTCACGGTGGCATCCAAAACTTCAAACTTCCATCTAAACTGGTGCAATTTTTCAGCAAAGGATTGGTCAAAGCTGCTGAAACTACAGGAGCTTGGATATTAACAGAAGGCATTAACACCGGTAAATTTATCTCTCTTTAATATTTGCTGGGCAAATGTTTCTGACATCTTTGCACACTAGAATAGTCTTGCTATGACCCTGTTTGTTGAGTTACATATTAAGCATATTAAGACTGTACCAGGTATATATAACTTAAATGTGCATCTATGCTCCACATAGCATTCCCAATCATATTTAACATAAAGCGTGTGGAAAATATAGTGTCATCTCATTCTCCAGAAAAAATACCATGTATTATAAGTGAGGAACCAATGCACATTATTGTGTAGATATTTTACAGATGTACGTAATTAAGATGTAGTAATTCCATTAGGTTCAACATTGCTCTGATTCTTGTTTACATTTGGAAGGGTTATAAGATATTTCATGTCTGTAATCTGATCATACTGTAAATGTGTAACAATGATAATATGTCACCTATTTCAATGTAATTGTCTAGGAATATCTAAGCATGTGGGAAATGCATTGAAATTCCATGCCTCTCAATATTTAAGAAAGATCTGTGCTATTGGAATTTCCCCTTGGGGCATCATTGAAAATCAGAAAGAACTTATTGGCAAAGATGTGAGTTCCCAAATGTATTTTTTTTTTACTTTTCTTAATGAACTCTTTGCATTGTTGCACTTTGTAAATATTAGAGATAAGATACAGATTGGAGAACACTACTAATTTTCTACTTATAGTATATGTGATGATAAATATTTCTAATTACTTGTTTATGTAGCTGTAAATTTTACTGCCTAGAAATTTATCCTGCATATTACTGGTCATTTGCTGGTCATTTAAAATATCTTATTATTTATTTATCCTAAGCATTTTCCACTTTTAAACCTATATCTTTTTTTAACCTCCCATTATGAAATAGTTTGGACAGAGGAATATGGTTGAGAAGTCCCCTGATTTTTGATCCAAATTCATTCCATTGCTTATATCATACAGATTCTTAACTAATTAGACTCCCAGTCCATTACAATCAAGAAACCCACAATTACATGTTACATTTTTTTTCCGCAGCTATAAACATATTTCTTTTAGAAATGAAACTTTAGTTTTAAAAGTCTTTATAACACAGATGTTAATATTTATAGGATGGAGAATACTTTTTTCATTACATTTGAACAATTTTCTTTTTTTGTTAATTTTTTTTAATTTTTTTAAATAAAGAAAGAGAAAAAATTTCATTGTCTATATAAACAGTGTGTAATCTGGGTACAAATAGTTTGAGCAATAATCATCCTCATAATAACAATAATACTCATAATATTAGTCATAATCATATCATTTCAATAATGTCTCCTCATAGCCTACGTTTGAACAATTTTCAAACGGCACTCTTTTTTTTTTAAAGAATTATAATATATTTTAAAGCTAGGAGAATATCAGGTGACATTTGTCTTTTTATTTGTGCATTGAGTTGAGAATTTTATCTTTAACTTTTGTAAGGAAATACTGTATATTTCCATACAGAAATACATACTGTGTTTATTTTTGTATGATTTACTGTGGAATTTATAACTATAAGGTGTTTAGCAGAATCTCAAAGTATAAGAAAAATATTTGGAACTATTTAGGAATCATTCATTTTAGGTTTTATGCAAGTAAATCATATTAGTTTTCATTGTGCAACGTAAGATACCATTTGAATTTTTATATTATGTAGTGAAAATTAATCAATCATGACAAATCTCGCAAACTAAGTAGCTTCTTATGGGACTAGAATCTTGCCGTAGGTTATCCTGTTAGCAAGATCATTGTTGCTTCATTTAAAAAAAAGTAATGAAGAATAATGAGAAATGAAATGCTCTTTCTTTTTTCTACCAATCCTATAAAAAACATTATTCACAAAAAGTGTAGAAGGACAACAGGATACTGTAGTGGAAGAGGAAAAAAGTCTTGCCATATTTCACCTGCAAAATCTTCTTTCCTCCCTCCTATATGGCATTTCTCATTACCTAAGGCTGTTAGTTTGCCAGGTATAACATCTTCCCAAGCTACAAATGTTTGTTTGCAGTCCATCTTAATGGCAGTGAAATAGTGCTTTGGAAGGGCTGTTTTTTTTTAATTTTTGTGTCTCATTAGGTAGTCTGCCTGTATCAGACACTTGGTAATCCCCTTAGCAAGCTGAGCACCCTCAATAGCATGCATTCCCATTTCATACTGGTTGATGATGGCACAGCGGGCAAATATGGCAGTGAGATGAAACTCAGGAGAAGTCTGGAAAAGTATCTATCACTTCAAAAAATACATACCAGTAAGAAATCCTTATTCTGTATTACTTCTGTGAGAACCTCTTTCAGTGGTGCACTTTTCTAATTGATCTTGGGAATAGAGGGATTATGTATTTGGCAACCCTACCCCTACCATACTCCTACCCTATCTCTACCCCTACCCCTATTCTACCTTAACTCGAACCCGAACCCAAACCCGAATCCGAACTCCAACCCCAACCCCAACCCCAACCCCAACCTTAATCTTAACCTTTTCAATGAAGTGGTTTGTTTTATTGGTCTTACCATATTTTTTATTAGTAATGTCTTAATATTTCTGTTCTTTTTAAATCAACATATCATTATTATGTATATAATTGTCAAAGTAGTCATTAAAACATGCATTTAAAGGTTTTCTTCTTTTATTTCATGCTGGAAGTAAAAGCACCTTCTGATGAGAGAAGCTTATCATAGGGCAGATACTCTTTATACAAAAAAAAAAACCCAAGGAAAATATTATTCTTGATTTTGAAAGTAGCTGTCATTCATACCCACATTCATCCCACTGGACAAATAAAATCAATCACTTGTTAAAATGTGCCATTTTTATCAAGGGAAAAGTCTTCAATTTACAGTTCTTCTAACATTTTGTAACATGAGAATGATTTTAATCCTGTCATATAGCAACAGATTTCAACAAGTACTGAATCCCATAAATTAATGGTTGCAATTTCTGTGTGATTTGAAATAGGAATGGGACAAGGCGTGCCCTTAGTTGGGCTAGTGGTAGAAGGCGGTCCCAATGAAATCCTGACAGTCCGGGAATATGTCAGGGACACACCTTCTGTTCCGGTAGTGATATGTGAAGGAACCGGAAGAGCTGCAGATCTGCTTGCATTTACCTATAAACACACCGCAGATGACAGGTGAGTATTTGCATAACATTCCTTCAAATATGGAATGAAAAAATAGTGCGCCAAAATAAGCAGCTCAAATCTTTAAATGATTCTTTAAATAGTGTTTCATAAGACAACCTCTGTCTAATACATATTTGGTTATAGGTAGTCCTTGACTTACAGTATGACCACGATGGAGCCCAAAATTTCTTTTGCTAAGTACAGTTGTTAAGTGAGTTTTGCCCCATTTTATGACCTTTTTTGCCCTGGTTATTAAGCAAATCATGGCAGTCATTAAATGAATCACACCATTGCTAAGCAAATTTAGCTTCCCCCATGAAAATTGCTTGCTGGAAACCTGCTGCGAAGGTACAAATCATCTAGTCCAACCTTCACAAATGCCTGCCTTTGCCAAACATCTGAATTTTGATTGCATGGGGAATATATAGTATATTTAGGAGAAGTACAGTATTAACAAGCATTGCTGGGGCTATTGGAAAATGTTTACGTTCGTAGGGAACATGACAAGGTACATGTATGAACTAATATCTGTTTGATCATTCATTTTCCTGTCAGAAACTGGAATGCTCAACTTAAGGAAAAGATATTATTAAAGATTCAGAATAGCTTCAGTTTTGGGCAAAAGCAGTCCCATCATTTGTTGAAAATTTTAATGGAATGTATGGAACATAGGGATTCTGTAAGTATCCTGACTTCATGGTATCTCTTTATTAATCCCACCCTCTTCTCTGTCACTGAATTATTACTCATACCAAGATACTGTTTAATCAATATTATCAATCTAAAAATAAGAATTAATAATTATAATATTTTATAAATATTAATTTTATAATGTTAATAGTTGGTGACAAATAATTTGTGCAGTTTTTTTTTTAATGAAGAAAGAATTGTATACTTCAAGATAAGCTTGGATATTTTGGGCACCAATGATATGAACCAGTAATCCTTACATTCTTCTTTCTATCATCTTCCACCAAAAAAAAGTATTTCACAATACATTTTGATCAATTGCAGCAGGATATTTATCTGGAACACATATGAAGAAATCTGTTGAATTCAATTTGTTTTTATTTACCGGTATCATTTAGTCAATCATAAATCCGATGCCGTTTTGTCTCAGTTTACATATTTGTGCCAATATTTTACATAATTTTTCAATATAGTTTTCATAATAAGTTCATTCTGCAAATGATTCCTCTCATGAAATATATTTTTGTACAATTCTAATATACACAATTTTATGCACCATATCCCTAACACTATGCATTTTTGTGTTAATACCCATTGTTATACATTCATAGAAATACTGGTTCTTACACTTTTTCCTTGGTACACTTTGGGGAAATCCTTTGATTGCTGGAATTTGTATATTAGTTTACATATTGATATTGGAATCACAAATTATGATAATGTGGCTAAAAATATGAAATGACTATCATTCTTTCCTTGGAAGCATTGAATGAAATGATTTGAATTCTTCCCTTATGTATGCAGACTCAATCTGTCTTCAGCGTTTGCTTCCTATTCTTCATACAGCTTAACACCCCTGTCTTAGATTTCTCTCTGTCAGCTTATTCCTTCTGATCTTATTTTCATATTTTTCAGGGCATTGATTCCCTTCCTTCCTGTCAATCTTTTTCTCTATAACTTAGGAGATCTTAGATATTGTATAATGGTGTTCACTTTTCTTTCCTCTAGTAACTTATGTTATTCTTTGACAGATAACAATATTTGATGCTGAGTCAGAGGAACATCAGGACATGGATCTCGCAATCCTGACTGCGCTCTTGAAAGGTACTTTATATCATCTTTTCTCATGTACTTCCAAAATCAAATCAGGAAGTAGAAGTTAAATTATTCTGGGTATAAAACTTAATACAGAATGCGTTTATTCATAGGCACACATATGTCTGCTCCAGATCAGCTCAATCTGGCTCTGGCTTGGAACAGATTGGACATTGCTAAAAAACATATATTGGTTTATGGACAACACTGGAAGGTAAGTTTCATATTTAATTTCTTTCTGTTACATATGACTACCATCAGTTCTGCTTTTCTGCATTGTTTTACTTGTCTTATCATGCATATGGTATATCTTGTATCTGAATTGCCATCAGCGATAGCATGAATAAAAATTTGCATTCTCTATATTTTGTATGAAGGTTGGTTCCCTTGAACAAGCAATGCAGGATGCCCTCATTATGGATCGGGTAGAATTTGTGAAATTGCTAATAGAACATGGTGTGAATCTACATCGCTTTCTTACGATATCCCGACTGGAAGAACTGTACAATACTGTGAGTACCTGAAATTCTGATTTGCTTTTAATAATGACAAGTGACTTTTATGAGCCCCGGTGGCGTAATGGTTAGAATGCAGTACTGCAGGCTACTTCTACTGACTGCTGGCTGCCTGCAATTTGGTAGTTCAAATCTTACCAGGCTCAAAGTTGACCCAGCCTTCCATCCTTCTGAGGTGGGTAAAATGAGGACCCAGATTGTTGGGAGTAATATGCTGACTCTGTAAACCACTTAGAGTGGGCTGTAAAGCACTGTAAAGCGGTATATAAGTCTAAGTGCTATTGCTATTAAACAATAGAATCAAAGAAACAAAACAATTTCACAGCCTCAGTCATTATTGTATAATGCAGGATAACTACAAAGACCCATAAAAATGTTAGGTCCTTGAAATTTATATATTCCCAGGGAAAATTATTTCTTTAACCAAGAGGCAAATAAAAACATGCACTAAATAGCTAATACATATATTAAATATATAGAAATCATTGGGGTTTTAAAATATTATATTATTGTAAAATAGAGAAAAAAATTTCCCCCAAATTTGGCTTGTTATATTGTGACTTCTGGTATAAACTTAAGAATAATTTTGTTCCATTGCCAATTTTGTTCTAGTGGATAGCTCTATTTTGTTTTGTGTGTCATCTATACCACCATGTTATATAAAATGGTAGAAGAAATTGGGCAATGCAAATAAAAACCCCCGATGTTAACAATCTTTTTTCTTTTCAGCGTTTGGAAGTGTCTCAGGCCACTTGAAGATTGTGAAACCCACAACAATAATTTAAAAAATCCTTGAAAAATAATAATGCAAGATGTAAATAAGCAATGTATTTGAAAAAAAAATACAAGATGAATCCTAGGAATTTTTAAATATAAAAGAAACAAGAAAACTCCCAAATTTTACACTGTTCTTCTCCCCACGTCTCTTGAGTTGAAAACCAAAGTCAAACAGCCTTCCTGAATTCAGTCTAACTTGTCATTTTTTAGATTCTGGGCTCCAGAATATGACCACAGTCCCAATAATTGCTTCTGCTTTGAAGAATAGTTTTTGACCATCACACCCTGAGATTTTACAAGCTCTTGTAAAAGAAATTTGAAGTCTTGTGAGATTCTGAAGTTTTCACACGATTTCTTCATACAAGTCTCACAAAAGGCTTTGAAAACTCATGAACAATTACAGAAATACTGTAATTAAATATTATTTTTTGTGATATATTTTCATGCTATCCATTTATTCATGTTATTTTTTTATTTCTAAATTCCAGAAACAAGGGCCAACAAATCTACTTTTGCATCATCTTCTTTGTGACGTGAAACAGGTAATTTCCTTCTAAAAAATGAAGAGCAAGGGCTTTTATAGGCAGCAATATATCACTATTTGGTATTAACAAATGTATATATCAGGGGTGCCAACCTTGGCAACTTTAAGACATGTGGATTTCAACTCACAGAATTCCCCAGCCACCCATACAAGTCTAACAATTGCCAAGGTTGGACATCCTTGGTATATATTTCTTAGAAGTGTTATAATTCTATTGGTCCATAGCAATTACTGTAATAAAAAAGATGATACTAAATAAGATTTTCTAATTGAATGCTCTTCTGTGAAATGTTCTCCGTTCCTTTTTTTTTTGAGATATTGTTACTAAGGAAGATATCTGGGTATCTTCTAATTAAAGATGTAAAAATTTGAGGAATATGGTATTTACTAAAATGGTAAAAGCTATTAACTGCCCATAGGTTATTACTACAATGAATGTATATGTAAATTGTGGAACTTTGTTCTAATTAAGTGTTCTTCAGTAACTAAAGTAACAACAAAGATGATACTTATATTCAATATTCAAGTTAACTTTCTGTAAAAGCATTAAGTTATATAGTAAATATTTTATTTTTTTCAGGCACTCTATTTGGCCATCAGATAGATTATTTGACTTTTATCTCTTCGTTTTATTTGTTTAGCAGTTTTCTCGATTTTTAAAATCTTACCAAATAATTGTTTCACTGGCTTTTATTAGATTATAATGTTTCATAGATAACTGGCTTCAATTTTGGCCCAGGAAATAAAAATGAATGAATAAACTGTAGCCTAGAAAAGTTTTATATTAATCACAGTTTAATCAAGAACACAAGACAAATTTTTAATAAAATTAATGTCTTGAATTCACCACAAGGTGGGAAGAATAATACTGTTGAAAGATTTTCTGGGATGCGAAAACAATTTCTTAAATACGTTACAAAACAAATATTTGTTGCAATGTAAGACATTAAATATTTGTGTTACAGAGTACTCTTCCAGTGGACTATAAAATATCATTGATTGATATTGGATTGGTTATAGAATATTTGATTGGTGGAGCTTATCAGAGCAGCTACACAAGAAAACATTTCAGAATTTTATACGATAATATTTACAGGAAACATAAGGTAAACAAGCACATGATTCCATGCCACATTTTCTTACGTTGTATGGGGAGCACCCTTGTTCACAGATCATCATTAATTCTTACCTCCATATGCTTTCCTTATGCTGATTTTGTAATTCTTACCATAGGAAGCTCAAGTAATGTGGAGGGGGATGGAAGAATCAAGAAAATTCAACGCTTTTTGTTTTAAGTGTAAATTTCACATAGACAATAAACAGATGACTCTGATTAGATCAGCACACAATCAGTGTAATATTTCAGATGTGTGATTATTTCTTTTAAAATATTGACCCATCTACACCACAGAATTGCAGCTGTGTGGTAAATAGGAGGGAGCACTAAGTACGCTGCTTTGAACTCCTGTATAAAAACTGAGCTATAAATCTAATAAAGAAATAAAACAGGGCTATTTTCAAAAGCTAGTTGTAAACATTAAGTTTAGCTTAAAATGTACTTCCTTGATATCCAAGAAATGTTGAAAAAACTGCTGTACTTATTTTTTGCTTAGCTTGCAACTATGACACATGCTTTTTGTAAAGCAAACTCTGTATAGTTTCATAAGCACACCATTTAATTTAGTGGGTGGGAAAGGACCGTTTTGCATGTATGCATGCATTTTAATCAACATAGTCATGAGCAGGATATATTGTTTGTGCAACCTCATCTTAATTAAACTCTTTCTTTCTATTTCATAACGAATCTTTAGAATCAGGATATTGTCTCCAGGCTGGCACAGAACCTCTCACTTCATCAGGTTAATCAGACTGGGAGTCGAAGTGGAACTGCTGAGAATACTTTGCATTCCCAGTTTATCAGAACAGCTCAGCCATACAAATACAAAGTACTGTGAATCTTGTTTACTTGTGCAATTTGTTAAAAGGGCATTAGACTGGAGATCCTGTTTGTTCACTTGACAAGATGAAAGAGGCAGGCATACTGGCTTTAAAAAAAAATTTCTTTAGTATATTGAGACAAGGTTGAATCAGATCAGAGCTAGAAGTAGTATTGGCTTTCTATACTTATCTTGTTTTAGTCTGTGCAGTGAGAGGTAGAGAAGATTTCGGGTATTTGCTGAAGTCAGTTAATAGACAGAGATCATTTGGAAAAACTTTAACCTGCTTGAACCAACTTAAGCTAAGGGGTAGATTGAATAGATCTTACTCAAGACTTGACTGTCTGCAACAGTTCTTGTTATTGTGGGGTTATGGTAAGATAATTTTTGCCAATAATTCTCAGCTCACCTAAGTCTTTGAGAAACTCTTCACTCATTTTTTTCCTGCTAGACATGGCTGTTGATAGAATTAGAAATGATTACAGAGTTAGATTATAGAATTGGAATTATGGCTCATTATAAATTATACTCCAGTTTATTTCCTGACCCCTGAATAGTCATGATTTTCTAATGCATTTAGACAGTTTCCTATCTGATTGCTCATATCCCAATACAAAAACTGAAGCATAAACATGTTCCAGCAATATTTTTTATAATATTGCTTTCGTCTCATTGACAACTCACAACTGGAGCAACTTAAAATCATCATTAGATGAACTTTAAAACTGCTCTAGTTGTTAAAGTGGTGCTTACTCACTTCTCCCAACACATTTTTTTTGGACATGATCTAGCCTATTTTATCTGTATCTATAAAACTGTGTGTGTGTGTGTGTGTGTGTGTGTGTGTGTGTGCGTGCGCGTGTGTGTATGTTTCTGGGTATGTCCCGAATAGGCTCTTCCATGCCTGCACGAATCTGGCCCAAACTTGCCAGGCACATACCTTGCACTCCAG